>JABFQC010000046.1:0-44133 GCA_022817085.1 Psilanteris sp. ZL-2020
ATATACTCGAGCCAAGAAAATATCAAATCTAAACTATATCTGTAAACAGAAGATACCGTACTAGATTGTAACTTCCCGCTGATTAAATTTATGTAAAATTTGTATTACTTTAGAAACGAAATTAGAAAATGCGTAGTAAATCATTTTTGTAATATGTTATTATAATTATATTTATTTTATAGATTACCGAAGAGTAATTTAAATAAATTAAATTAATGTAGTATTAAAACATGTACGTGATATAAAAATATATTGATAAGAATAATTAATATAAATATTATAAGTATAAAGATATCGTTAGTTTTTTTCAGATGTATCAATATTTAATTTAACAAATTTAAAATTATTAAAACATAAATCGTTTTTCTTAATCACAAACACTTTTAAAAAATACATTATTATGATATATCTTAATATAAAAAATTAAATGAGTTAATAATTTCTGATTAATTTTACATTATTTACCGACATTTACTCCGATGTGTACTTATTTAATATTACGTTGCTATGTGTAACTGCTTGTAATTTCATTACAACTTATCCCTACATTATCTTAAATTTATATCTCTATATATTAGACTTAATTCCCAATCACATATATCGCTTTCGACCGCAATGATTAGTAAGTTGCTTGGAAAATGTACTTATTAGATTAAATTCTCGAGAATTATAGCGTTTTCAACATTTGTGGGGAGCATGACCATGGGTACGACGATGTAATAACAACACACGAACATTATCAAAGATATTTAAAGCGACATGTAAGCGAGACGTTATCCTCGGAAACAAAGACACTGCAATAGAATTTATATATGTAACACGAGAATAGTCTTGCACACGTCGTATGAAATTCGCGGGCTTACTTAGCTCGTTATGAAATTCATAAACAAAAAATAAGTTTGGATCAAAAATGCATTAAGTTCGTAATACATTTTTATCAAACTTAACTTTCAGTACATTGTGCTTCACCACATTTTATCGTCGAAAAATTATCTATGCTCTCGTTCTCTATCTTTTCGTTTTCCCGTCAAAAACGCAAACATTTATTTTAAAATGAATCACCTTGCCTTGCATCCGGACGGTGGTGCATTTTTATGGGCAAATATTTAAAAGCACTTGCAAACACTGACATACACATACTACCAGTCACGCGAATTGAGAAACGCACATACAAAAGCAGACACACAGAAAGAATATGAAAATTCAAATGTAAACTTTTTTACATGTCCGCGGAACGTGCGAGGTGAAATCTCGCCTCGCCAAGTCCTTCAACACAGCGCGATCTCAAAGAGAGAATTATTTATTAAAACTTAAAGCATGAAAAGTTCGCATCCTCCGTCGTATTTTTTTCGACAAGACTGCTGTTTAATTTGAATGGAGTTTTAATGTCTTTGCATTTCCTGTTCGACTGCGACGAAATGAAAATTTGTATTTATTCTCATCAAAACAGGTTTGGCTTTACATTTCAGAATTGATGTTTCCTTTTTTGAATTGAGTTCATTAATTTTTTTTCTCTCTTAATGTTCAACTAATTCGCCAATTTAGGGGTATGTTCAAAATTATGGTTTTGATTTATTCTAATCCTTATATTTTTTCAACAAATTTACTTCGATACAATTTGAAAGCTAAAAATATACTACAAATTTAAAAAATTCTACCTGTTGCTATTATTACGCGTATTATATAGTATAAAAATGCTTTTCCCTTTATATTAACATCGATATCGTTTTTTTAATATAATATTCGAATGCATACGTTCATTTTCGAAGAATTTAGTCTATTTAAAGACATTTTATTTTTTAACAATATATTGTATATTATATAATAAATGATGTTTTACTTGTATTTTAGAAGAAAAATTAATTTTATTTAGTATACATTTATTAATAATTATTACTAGATAATTATTAAATTTTCTATTAGTTTTTATAAATAAATTTCTATATATATTATTATTAAAATATTATGCAGTATATACTTCCATATGTATTAATTTCAGTTTCTTTTGTTTACAATGCCCTTTTCTCAATGAATATCTGGTAATGTTGTGCACATTCAGAAATTATAATTAATTATATACTGCACTACTGCAAAGTTTAATTCAGATTCTGATTTGGAAATTAATTATTTGTTCATCTGAAGAAAACATGTACTAAATATCAAATACTATTATACACCCATGGCAGTCATACACTCAAGAATTAAATTATTTTAGTTTTATAAAGGTGCGAAGTAGTAAAATTATTCTTTTATCAAAATATTTCAAATCAATCAATTTGATGTCATCAACTTGATATATCGAGTCTGATTTTGAAGTGAATCATACGTAATCTCAAGTAATATATATACGTTCGTTGACCATCATCATCTCGTACTATTTTTATAGTCGATGGTTGAATGTTGGCAGTCACATAGGCCCGTTCACGCGAACCATTAATCATTTTTAAATTTTAGTTCGCTGAAAAATGGAAAAAAGTAAAAAAGAAAATAAAAAAAAGAAAAAGTACAAAAATACATATACAACTGATGGGCTTAGGGTCGCAGAGCATTGCGGATGAGAGCGGAGCCGAATTTATGCAGTCGTTCCTATAGGCCGTTTATTTCCTGGTAACGTCCGGGCGACCCTGTTTTACGATGCTCTTTGCATCCTGACCGCTTCGCGCAAAAACCATAAACACGTTACGCACCCACACTACATAAATAACGGAACGTCCTCTTGTTCCAGGTGCACGTCCCTCTTCGGGACACGCGCTCATTGAAGTCCCGATATACTCCGCTCTCGGCTTCAATAACATCTTTATCTCGCGCGCGCACACGGTTTTTTTTCAATTTTAAAAACAGAAAAGGACAAGCAATGTTTGAAATGATGTATGCGAGTAGCGCAAAAAAATGTCGAACTGCAGTTCCGGGATTTTGACACATGGAGAGGAGTGAGACAGCGAGATTGTTTAAGGTGTGTTTTCGAATATAAATATACAGTTTTACGATTTTTTGCTACTTTTTTGCGCTACCACCCGCAGTAAAAATGCCATAACCTCGCGGATATAAATATTTTGTATTCAACGCGCGGATAATTTTATAAGAAATTGAATTGCAAACATTTTTATTCAATTTAGTGCGAAAATGTTTTGGTTAATTTGTAAATTACAATTAAATATGTAAATAAGTTTTATTTGCAACCATTCTTTTATGACTTCCCATTAAATGGGGAAATTAATTGTACGACATTTAAGAGCAACGATCTTTCTTTTTTAATCAATACAATTTTCGTAAAATCAAAATAATAGTGCGCTGTTTATGGATCATATTTAAGTATAATTATGGATATAATTTTTAATACGAGCGTCAAATAAACCGAAATTACTTTATTATATTTTAATTTCTACATTGTCAATGTAATGAACAAATTTATGGTATAAAAGACCTATTTATGAACATTAATATATCGTTATTTATTATATTTAACACTAATTTTAAGATAAAAATTCTTTCATTGTATGATTTTTATCGTATTCACTCACATTCACAAACAGTAAACAAACACAGTCATACATTTTCCTTTACTTATTCAAAAGAAAGCATATACCACCCCTCGTCTTATGCAACTCCGAGTTACGTTAATCCCCAGTATAGTTATGTAATTCGAATTTGGAGAGTATTTAATGCTATTTCATTAAACGTAATGATTTCGTGCATTATTTATTTTTAAAACCAGACTTTCTTATTTGCAATTCAAAATAGCCGTTTGCTTTCTGCGAAGTGTTTAGGAATAAACCGTGTATTCTTTTAATTCGACCCATTCTAATACAGTTCTTTTAATGATATGCAAATGTTTCGTCCGATTTAAATATATTTATTTTATCCATAGCGTCCGTATAAAAAAAGTATCATTGAAAAAATTTTAAACGCTATATTTCTGCTTTAAAAAAACTGTAGTTTTTTTTCTCAAAAGGTCCGTTGGAAGGGTCTAGCGCATTAGATGATTGCACGCTAGACAACTAAAGCCAGCGCTCTCTTCCTCCGACTGATCTTATTCTTTATCTTCGTTGCGGAAGTGAGTGCGCTATATCCTGCGCCACGTACAACTTTTATAGAGGAAGGACGAGTGCGCGCGACAGTCTTAAGCTCGACTCTGCGTTCCTTCTGCATCGACCAACTTCCTCACAACATGTCTCTCCCCACATTCTTAACCATTATCTCGCTTATCTTTATCTTCTGTTGGTCTGAACAATGTTTCTGCCTTCTTTTTTCTCGGTGTCTTTTTTGTTTCTACAATTTATGGAGGTGTTTCGTTTGATTTTTATTAAAGTTTAATGCGAAAACACGCGGTCGTTTGTGGAATTACAGTTGTTTAGATTTCAGAATACTTTTTTGTAAAGCGATTAATAGCTGGCCGTTCAAAAATAAAATTTCACGGCTTTGATTAACACAAGTCGACCGTGCTGTTTCGGCTATATATATAGGGAGTTTTAACGTGAAACAAGTATATATAAACTTTCGTATTTAATAAAGGTTATAACGATTAAATAACAATTAACGAAATACTAAAGCGCGCAATAAAATGACCAGTCGCGATCGCAATGAATTGCTATTTCAACAATGCCGATCAATCAAAATCGCGGTGGAATTAAGTCGCTAATGATTTAGCAAAAAAATTAACTTTCTCTACAAATATATATCACTATAATACTGTTGAAACTTGGATATTTTGTATATATGTTAAAATTATATTATTATAAATTATATTACATTAAACAATAATACGTGTAACTAATTTTCTTTACATTATGTTATAACAATCAAGAAAGTGTTTTTAGACATTTTTAATGTCTTCGTATTGCAATAATGTTGAAATATCCTCTCTGTTTGTATGTATGTCTCTGCTTGTAGCTGTTTAAAAGTTGGTGACTGTCGGCATCGTATATCTATTGTACGTTGGGATAAAAAATATAAAGCTGACGTTAACATTATACAATTGAATGAATTTATAAAATACTAAATATTCTGTCAATAATTGCAAAACATTGCACTTTTAAATTTAATTTTTTTATATAATATACAATGAATGTAATTTATATGTATTTAATAATAAATTACATTCTTTTTTAACGTAATATTGGTATACAATAAAGCAATATTTTTCGAAAGGAAGAGAGTTAGCGGACTTAAACTTAGTGACATAAATATTTTATTTTAATGAAAATTTGTAACTTTCTTTATATAACAAAATGTTTCCTGATCAAATAAAGTTAAACCTGTTTAGATTCTTGCTAAGTAATATATTTTAATATATTTAATAATGAAATATATTTAAAGGATTTTGTATCAATATCAGATTAGTTTAGCAAACAACTATATTAAATTACTAGACGTATGGTAATATATTAAATCAATATAATCCGTTCAAATTACGAATCTGGCGACAAATTTAGCATTTTTATATTACCTTCTACGAGGCGTTCTAAATCTAAATTTGGATACTTTTCATAAACATATAATTACATTTAAAAATGAACTAAAAAATAAACTCATTCTAGAAATATATATGAATAAAAAGCAGAACTAAAATGAAATTAAATAGTATCATATTAGAACAATTTATTTCAACGACAAATTCGTAATAAATAATAAATATACATGTTTTAATTGAAGAGCGTTGTAACATTAGTTTGACAAACAATTTAAATTTAACCAGCATGTTAATTAAATGTATACTGTTTTGATGAAAAATTCATTTTTTGCCTTTATTTATAAACTTGTTGGGTTCATTTTGTGAACGAGGTATTCTTGTTGAACTGCTCAAATAAAAATAGATGGTGTCCATTTATAATAACGCGTACGTTTTGGCGTCAGATTACGAGTTACTGTAATAAAAAGCAAATGACTGCCGGCTGGTACTTCAAATCAGTGTTACATCTGCGCAATGGCACAGTTCTAATGCGAATTCTAAATGCAAACCAGTGGAACTAATAACGAAAACATTATTGTTGGCGACTAACCATAAACTTCTTAAACCGAAGCACAAAATCGATACCGCAGGAATCAAAGTGAAACGGCCGAACGATGATTAAACCCCAATTTATCATGGCGCGCGGAACGTCGTTAAAACGCGGTGAATCGAAAAACTCGCGTTGTTTAAACTAGTGAAATAAAATGGTATTAAAAGGGATCGCAATTTTCACGACTAGCGAAAACGCTTATGCACATCCCCCAGTATGGCTGAGGCGCATTCGACATTTACATACAAATAACCCGGCGTGTTTATATGCTTGCCAAGTTTACACACTGGACTATAGTCGAGCAAACCATATCGTCAGTTGGAACCCGGTGTTATCGGGTACCGCCATCGATACCTAACGATGTCACGCTCGCATTGATATTTATAGCCCGTGAAATTATGCCGGGAGTTCAAAATTTAGCTTCTATAGCAAATTTTCATGCCTATAATTCGATTTCATCGCAGACCAAAGTCATTTGCCTTTTTCTAGTTTTAATGTTCGGATATTTCGCAATATTATTATCAGAAATGAATTCAAATTATCTGAGTGTTTGATAGGTGTCCAGGCTTTTATTAAGCCAATCATAAGTAAAATTTGCATTGAAAATTGTATAACTGTGCTTCGAGATTGAACTGCAATTCAATTTTTAATTTAAACCAATTGCTAACGGCAAATTCGCTTTGTTTTAATTAGGTAGAAACAATGTAACTCCTTAGTCATTTAAGATATTTACAGTAATAAATCGAATTGTACCAAGTTTGTGCACTTTTAGTTATATTAATGTAATATAAATGGATGTAAATGATTAAGAATATAGTTGATGTGGATGGCACACAGGTATGCTAATCAATTTGAAAGGATTATGTAGTTATAACTTCGGAGGTAGTTTAATGCTAACTTGGGATTTCTATTTCGTGTTCCCTGCAGCTCGCTTTATGCATGTATGTATTTATATATTATTAAATAATATAAGGCAATTATTGTTTCCAAAATAAAGCGTAAAAAAGGTATAAAGTCGCGATATCCAATTTATTCCTAGATTTTAATCAACAAAAATGGACGTTTGAACATGCTTGCTATAACAATCTATTGTAATGCTTACTTATTACTGCGCCTCCTTCCCAAGAGATTAACTGTTATATGTTAATAACGTGGAATAAGAATAATAGATTTCGATTATGAAAGAATTTTGTTCAAGTCTCTAATCAATCTCGAGATAATATATGCATATAAACATTATTTTGCTTAAAAACACATGTTAAAAGTAAAGATAAAATCTCGATTTTCTCACAATTCTTGCATAATCTATGTACAACTATCTGAAATATTTTCCAATACAGTATGGTAAACCATTTCCGTTGCAAAATACTTTTCTTCGTTTAATCCTCAGAACTAATGAAAAATATAATGACTATAATCATTCGTATAATAATTTGACGATTTTGTTTTCTCGGTGTAATAATTTAATTCAATTGAAAAACAATTACTGCTGAATCAATCGGTTTGATTATAAAATTAGCAATCGAAATAGCTCATTAAATCTTAATAGCAAAAATGCGATCTGAATTGTAAAAAATACTATTAGCATTGTAAAAATAGTCGAGAAAAATGTAGGAACACTTGGCGGCCAGGCTCTTCGCTTTCATCTAATCTCTTGACAACGTCGCTTGAGGGCGCGTTTTAAGGCACTTCTTTTTCAGGTTACGCCTTCTCATTTCCATACGTGCCGAGGGCGCTGCAGGGAAAACGAGGCTAAATTGAAATCGAACAATGCAGCCGACGCCTATCTCACGCCACTCAACAAGTTAGTTCGTAAATCACAGACGTAGCCATCGCGCATTAGTCAAAAACATGTCTTGAAATATTTTATCACGGAAAGTCACGTTACGAGATTCAATCGCTATGAAAAAGGGTGAATTTAATTAATTCGTACAGCAGAAGAAACACTAATCGTTGCCTTCCATTACTTAAAGCTGGCATGGATCAATTAACATATTTTATTTTATAAGTTTAATGGACTATTCAAGCATAACTGGATTATGCAACTTCCTTTCGGTTAATTACTGAATTGCAAAATGAGACACGTTCAGTTTCGTATAAATTTATTTACAAAATGTTAAATAAGGCTTGTTAAACTATTGGATACGTACTTTATACGCGTATACTTATATTGTGTGTAAGTTAATGCTTTGAAAAATAAGTAAAAATAATTATAAAAGAAGAAATTATACCACATTCTATAGAAACATGAAGGTATCAAACATAATGGCATCAAAATAATAGCGTTATACGAATCTTTCATTCAATGCGTAATAAAACCCGTAATGTGAGGTTGTAAATATGTCTAGAGTTATAACAGATATTACTGCATAATAATACAATTTTTACTATACTATATAAGAGTTTTTATAAGGCTACGTCCAAAAGATACTGAAATAAAGATAATTTTTATGTCATCACGCATGATATCCTGAGGCGACCGCAAGGAATTTCTACTCCACCTTTATTTTATGCGCGTTAAATGTTATTTTGTTTCAAATTTTCTAACAAATCTAAACACGTTTTCAAATTTATTTCTTCATTCATAGTTATTATAGTCATGGCATTATTTCGGTTTGGATATAAAATTGTAAACCCATATAAACTTGTTACTTTGATAAATGTATTAAAATATATAATTTAATATCTTAATTCGTGTAAATCCGAATATTTTTTTCTTAAATTAAAATATTGACGAAAGAGTCCGTTTAAAATTCTAATAAAAGTGCAACATTGCTTGTGCGAAATTTAGTGCAGTATAGGTCTCAATAAACAGGGCGTTACTTTCTATGTTGCAAACAACCTAAATCTATCAATTTCGTCTCGTTTTCTATTCGAGTAGCCACTTTATGGCGTGTCACGAATGTCACAAACATCGTATAACAGAGAACTCAAACTCGAACGGAATTTTCATGAGCGTTTAGAATATAACTAGTGACGCGAACGTGAGACCAAAGCACCTCGCCAAGTGACAATCGTATTGACAAAGTTTACGCGCACGAACTTAGTGGTCAGTTTGGAAAAATGATTTCCAGATAAGACATCGAAAACAATGGCCAGACCGAAGCTAACTCATCAGAACGTGGAAATCTTGTTTCGCTGGCCATAGATAAGAGCGACAGCAAACGAAAATTTATGTCCTCAAATCCAGATTAAGGAGTTTCAAGTCGTGACAAACTTTAGCGTCGATTTTCGTTCTACTTTTCACTGATATAATTGATTTTATCGTTTCCCTTTATACAGACAAAAAATTGAATAAAAGGCAAAACAATGAAAGTTTCAAGAAATCTTTTTCCGAATGAAAATAACTTGCGATTTTTGGTTGAGTAAGGAAAGTTTTGTCTTCTTACTACAATTTATTATTATACCGATAAGCATAATATTTTAACGACAAAGAGAAGTGATTATACGTGAAATATGATTGATATACATATATATAAATATATATACGGCAAATAACTGTATCCGTTTAATCATTATTGAGTGAAATATTTCCTCGGAATGTTTTTTAAAATAAATTCGAAATATTCTAATACTATTGTCAAAAAATATTTGCAAATTGATAACACCATAAACTCAAAATTACCAGGCGTATGTGTTTATAGAGCTTACGTTGGAAGCCGTGACATATATTGCTTCACCGTGGAAATCCGTTAAAAGCCGGACTTCCATAATTCCCGACCCTTTCCGTTAGCAAAAGTACGATATCTCGAAAGCATTCCGCGATTATTTTTTCGTATATATATTTTATTGCACGCGTAAAAAGAACAGACTTATTTCTATTATTAATATATGCTTTAAACATAACCATTTTTATAACCGAAATTTTTTATTAACATATTTCAAAAAGTGACGCACTATCATATTTTTTCAATTTGTTAAAAGAAACAAAAATTTGGGCTACGTCTGGTTACGGTCATACGTGTATGCATATTATATGTTTTATATATACAAAGATTATAAATGAATTAAAGTTGTCGAGTTTTCAATTAATTTAAAAATTGAACGTAATTGATTTTGTATTAACTTTTATACAAAATAATATTGCATAAAATTCTATATTTTGAATGTAGAATACGTATTGTGAAAAGTTGCAAACTAAAGTGTGAAATTTGTCCTTTAAAATTGTTGATAATTCAATATATGTATTTCGTTTTATAAATTTAAATGAAAAATTCAACAATTTTTAAATAAAATCCATTTTGTTACATACTTCACTATTAAGTTTAGTTATATCTCTTGTTACAAAATTAAAATGTTTTATATTTTGCGAATATAATAGTGAATTGTTATAACAATCATACAGAAAAAAGTGATCAAAGTGCATATTGTGACTTGTACTGTTCAATCATCCACCACTGCGTTAGAGAGGTTGTCGTTTTCAACACTTGTCCGCATCCTCTCATCTCCCTTCTCAGCACCGAGAGTCACATTTCCAATAAATCCCATCGAAAAATTATATTTTCAATTCATTTTAGAATCAGAAGTTTTCTGCAAATTGTCTACTTGAGTAATTAATTATAATTTCATAAAAATATATGGTGCTTTCAAAATTAAAGAATATTCCCATTCAGCCAGTTAACATTTTATTCAATTCAGATAGAATTAGACAAGCGTTAATTATACATTTTAAATATTAATTCATAATTCAATTTAACTACGTTGCATTTTAATTATATGCCAAAGTATATATGCATATTATTAATAATCTATTAAATGCAATATTAATTGATAATTTAATTATTTACAATCTTTAGATAACATTATTTTTGACGCATCTTAAATATAATTATTACAGTAAAAAATAAAAAAAATATATTTATAATTTTCGTTAGTCACTCGAAACGCTATTATTTAATTATTTTATGTTTCATATTCCCTTAATATTCTTTAACTGAGTTAATCATTTCTAATAATCATAGCTTTAAGTAATTAAGAAATTTTTAATAATCGTCATTATTTTCAGGCATTCCGGCGAAGAAAATATGCTTGTGACTGGAATAATTGTAGGCAACGGGTTCAGATATAGTGTGTACCACTTCATTTTCCACAGGCGCCATAATTGTTGCCCGTATATGGTTGCACTCTGGGATATGGATATAGACGACGTTTCAGTAATAAACGTGAAATATATCTTTATATTCACTGCATTAAACAACATTTTATTCGATTTACTCTGATATCGAACTCGAGCTTCTCAATGTTCGATTCGAAGTCTTGTCGTCTCGGCTATGCTATCTTTATTTTTTTTTTTTTTTACCGAGTGGGGGGTTTAAATTGTCTATTTCAACAACCAATTTATATAAATGTTCACCTTAAATAAAAGTGTATTATCCAATCAAACAGAAAGCTACTGCGGTATCAATATAGATATATAAATAATATGAACTATTTCAAAAATCAAATAACATATATGAATCAAATAGATATAAAGGAAAATGAATAAAGTTCAAAGATATATGCTCTATTTCAAGACTAGAGTATATTTTCACTAATATTTTGATGATTTAAATGTCCTCGTAATCATAGCTGTTTTTGAATTTTAATTTAAGTTTCAAGTATTGCGGGACATTATTACTATATATTTTTGAAATCGAAAAATAATTCAAAGAATGGCAGAAACTTGTTTTAAACTCATATCATACCACACGATAAGCAGTGCTTTAGGCCGAAAAAACTCCATTCGAAGTATTGCGTGGCACTAAATTTCAAACACCGTCAAGATTTTATTCAATTTAACTTCCGATGGTGAACACAATTTTTGGTAACTGCTAGTAAAAGGTGTACCTAAACGAACGGCATTAAAAAATAGTAAACTTTTCTGGAGTTACATCGAACGTTGCGTAGCATAAATCGAAAAAGTTTCGCACTCCGGAATTCCTCGTGCCTGCCACCCCTTTTCTGCGTTTCATCCGCAGTTACATTTTTGCATTGCTCCAAACAGATCATAAAACAACGATTGTATTATGAATGTAAATTGTGCTGCATGTAAGTCTCGAAACGAGATCGACGTAGTTTTCTGCGGTCATCAATTTTAAGCCACGGCACTACGGCCGTATAATTCCATATTTGCTTTACACCATACTTACGTCATTTGAGAGTAACGCGAGGCCAGGCTAACTTTATACCTCCGCGAGTTGTGCGTTAGATATTAGCTCGACTTACCTAAAACAGAACGAAATGAATATTTTATTAATTCGATTGTTAGCGCGACTGCAGATTCGTGTTATTATCGTATTTAAACTTTTGTTATTTAACTCGTTATTTGCATTAAGAAAAAACAATGTAGTATAAATTAACAATTATAAATCGACTTATCGTATTAAACTAAACAACCGATCCTCGGTTCATTTGAATGAAAAATAATTTCGCTGCAAAATTATTTTTTTGTATTCGCTAAATATTAATTTGCAAATGAAACGCGTTTTGTATCGCCGTAATCATTACGCAAATACGAAATTACAATGCACGCTTGCATTTTGTGTGACAATAAAAATGGATAAACTGCACCAGCAACAAAATATAAATAACAGTACGATAATTATTCGTGAAATATTAATAATTATTTTCAACATAACACTGCAAATGTATGAGTAATGATATTGACTTACCAAACGACATTCCATCGTCGTCAATACTGAAATTACTTTACGTCATGAAACGAAACCAGGACAGTACATTGTCATTACTAGTTCGATGTTTATCACCACCATTAAGATATAATCTTGTCGCAATACCGGGTTAATTTTATGTTTTAAAAGACGCGCGTATATAGACAACAACTAATTTTACATAATAAAGTTATTACTGTGCTAATTTTAAATATATATCGGAAGAGTGATGATGTGAATAAAACTGTTATATAAATTGAAAATTTTTTATTATCGTAATAAACATATTTTAAATAACTTGATTAAGTTCTTAATGCAATGTTTCACTCACAGGTTTAGTTATCGCGTTATTATGCATTTCATAGTACTGCACTCTTTCCCTTAACTCTTCTTTATTCTCACCAGTTACCTTAATATAAGCAAAATTTTCTAGTAATAAGATTATTATTTGTTTCTGTTGATTTCCCCGAGCAAAAATGTATTTCGTTAAAGTAGAAGTAAAATTCAAATATTATAAACGACTAAATAGTATGCAATCTAATTGTATTAAACTTCTGTATTTAATAATAATACGCGATACAAATACATTTCGTGTAGATTTGTTTAATCAATATCAGAGATAAATTAGTTTTATGAAAACGAAACAAATAAAAATAATGTTTTCATTAATTATTTATATCGCACGTTTGTAAAATAATGTAAATAAATTTTAACGCTAGTATTATAAATATATAATAATTGATATAATATGTAGATCTTTATGAATAATTTTATTATAAAAAATTTTAATACAAAATTCTCTTACGTTAGAAATATTATTTATATTTCGCCGAGAAAGAAAAAAAGTTCATTTTTAATGACGTTTAAAAAGTATTTATAAATTATTAATATATAACAATACTGTTATTATTGTAATTAATTTTTTTAGCGAATAAATTTTATTATTAAACTAGTCATTGTATTATCAAAATACAAAAATAATATTTCTACGAATATCATTTGGAAACTCAATTCATGTGTTTTAAGTTTATTATTGCCATCTAATGAAAATAATGACCAAATATATCATCGATTGAATTATAAATACAGTAGAACGCAATGACCTTTGGAAGCTAACTGAGTATAATTTTATGTATTAAAGAGAAAATTGTTTGTTTTGATTTGCCATAGCATATTTATTTTTCAAGTTTATAATTTGTACGCGTGTATATACTCTAATCTAATGCCAAATATTTTGAACGATGCAATAAATTTATAAACATATATTAGTAAATTACTTAAAATTAAGTATCCATAATAACGTAAATAATATGAATACTTACATTCTACTAACAAGATTAGTTTACGTTAATACATCTGTTCTCGTTACAAAAATACCGAATATCGCATTTATTTATTTCGAAAGATCAAAAAAAATCTATTTATTCTATATAATATTATAACACTATTTTCATCAGCTTGTAATATTAAAAAATGGACGTAAAATGAAGCGTATGGTCATAGATGAGAATGCGAAAGCCGATCGAGTTTATTAATGAATCAAATTGTTGCGAAGTAGGTTTAATTTCAACGCAAAGTATGGCGGGTTGCGCAGCGCTGAATTGTATTAAAAAGCGTAGAAAAGTTGGGTCTACGGTTTGAAAACGGAACGCAAAATAAAGCAAAAAGTGTAAACTCGTACGAATTTACAAAATAAATCAACTTTGAAGTGATACAAAATTGTCCATTTGAGGCCATAATTCATGCGCAAACAAGATCCGTATCATTTGCATAAGCTTAAAAGTTGTTGGCTGATGTGAAAAAGTGGTGGAAATACAAAAACGGGTCCCAAGAGCGCGGCATGACTTTGATAAATATTTGAACAAAATAGCGTGGACGCGTCCGCGAACGATCGAATGATGACTAATTCGCCAGTCGCGCCATTAGCGTGGGGATGGCGGAAGGAACGCGGCCGTGCAGGCGCATTAAAAATGACGTCGCGCAGGCATTAAAGCCATTAGGCCATTACGCCATTACGTAGCAACGGTGACACAAAAGTGGTCATGAGTGTGGCGCATAACCAGCTACGTTTATGATACTATTAACTTTATTATGGTCGCAACGAGGCTAAGACCGATGTCGGTACGCGCGCAAAGAGCGCTCGTTGTATAACAGTTACAGTTCACTGCGACAGAGGCTGTATCGAATTTCGATTAATCGGCTGCCAGGACCATTACGAGCGCGGCCATTAATAAAAGAGCTTAATATTGTAAAGAGGGTCGCCGCCGCCGGACACGAACGAACGAACGGCCGTTCGCTCGTTCGCTCGTTCGGTCGGTCGCTCGGTCGAGGCACATATGGGTGAAAGTCGAGCCACATATCGTGCGCGACAGCGTGCACATTTTGCAAATTCGCCGATACATCATCCCGCACCACCGTCTCCTTTGCGATCAATCAACGTTCGCCCTGGGTTTGATCCGGGGATGCTCATTTTTCGATGGGCTTTGGGTTTTTAGTTTTTCACGGCGCCAGTCTATTCGATTCAATAAAACTTGTCAAACGCGTAAAATAAAATTTCCTTATGCCGAGTTTTAAGATTGTTCGTTACATCCACTGGGCGTTTTTGTTAGCGAATTAATTCGATTGCAGCAACCAAATTGACTACTTTCGTTGCCGTAATTACATTCATTTTTCACAAAACTTTTGTGTTTTGGTCTTCATCTAAATAAATTCGCATTGGAAGTATTATATATATATATTTATGCGAAATATAATGAAATAAAACTGCCGTTAAATTAATACCTGTACACGTAAGAGAAATATTAATGCCCTTTTACTGTTACCGTCTAAGTATTATACGAGCAGAGATATTTTATTAAAATTTCAATGCAAAGATTCTACTATTTTTAAATATTTCTTCTACTTAATGTATGAATATAATTGAGCAAATGAAATTCGTATGTGACAATTTTCTAACCTGATTTCTAATAACATTTTTTGAATTATTAACTCGAACGTAATTAATTACGTTAACTTGATAGAGTGTAATATATATTACTAGAATGTGTAATGAGAAAAATATACTATTAATAATTAAAATGAATAATGATAACTGAAACCGTATATATATTATGTGCTGCGACTGGTACGACAGCAATTACAGACAAGTGTTAGCAACACGAGACGTATACAAGAGCTCGCGAATATTTTATGCGAAAATATAAAATATGTTTTTTAATTTAAATTCCACGTATAATTTATAATATTCACTTATATCGAATTATAATTACTTATATAGTTTAGTAAAAATGCGAGTATACATATAAGTCTTAACATTTGTTTTAATATTATTACATGACTTGTCTTGTAAGTGACGTACATTTATGTTGCTATTTATACTTTCAAATAATGTTTTTGTAGGTGTATATCATTAATATTTTAACATATACTTGAAAACCATTTTTTCATACATATATTTAAAGGAATATAATGTATTTAAGTTGAATCAAATATTTATTTTATATATTTTTATTTTTCTTATACTGTATAATATCAAATTATAAGAGTAAAGATTAGAATACAATCATATTATAAGAGGAAATTAAAATAATTGATTGTGAAAAATACAATATCAAAATCTTGTATTAATACAACATGAACTAATTTATCAATTATTATGAGTCTCCGTGTATAAGAAAATTCTGTAATAGATATATATATAAATATATATATATTATATTTTTGTAGACTTTAATCTTTTAATCCCATACCACTTAATTTATGCCAAAAATTATAGTAAATTAAGGTAAAGATATATATAAGCTAACTTTGATTATACATAAACACTGTTTATATTTGAATAAACAGTAGTATATATGATACAGCGATGCCTTCACAAACGCACATAATTTAATAGGGAACGGTATTAGTAATACATAAAATATATATAATTATAATGTTAGATTTGTTTAGATCATGACTACTATGACTGTATAATTTATATAATATTAATTACCTAATTAAACCTGGTAAAATAATTAATATTTAAATTGAAATGTTATTTTAAAAAGCAGAAAATATACATGCATTATTTTATATTTAATATTTATGCAAAATTGTTATTTTTTAATAAAAAAAAAACAAATTCTAAACAATTTAAATTCTTTATAAACATCTACTATGTATATTATACTGTCTACCAAAGATTCGATGATATGAAATCCCTAATTAAAATCGAAATTTTACAGTTGATTTTACAAGAAATATGATAAATATGTTGGTTTTAAACACCCTTCGATTATTTTGAAGAAAATCAACGACATAATCAAAACTTGAGCATAAATAACGAAACCATTTCGTAAACGTATTTTCATCTGGTCACCTCATCGATTCGCCTAAAGCTCTGACTATCCCCAATACACACAACTTTCCCTCAGAATTTCATTATCCAATTTTATCTGCTTAAAAGTACTTTAACTTAGTCAGTCTAGACTTGGTTCCATCTAGTTTGCTCAAATTTGGCCTTATCTTATTCCACATAAGCGGCTTTAATTTTGGAATAGAAAAAAAAAATCCGCCAAATCTATCAATTCTGGTTAAACATATCAAAGCGTCATGCGAGATTCGTCAAGTTTTTTTCCGAAATCTTAGTCGACCTATGCGAAGAGGTTGATACACAATAGAGCGATCCCAGTGCACGACTTGCGTGAGATATTTTCGTAAACGTGGAGCGGGTCTGACTGAAATACATACAGGAAATAGTGAATTCAAGTAACGACGCCATAGTGTGTGATAACGAGCGATAAGCGTAAGCGCAAGATGGAAAGCGTGGCACGTTTGTAGACAAAGGAACAAGAGTTAGGTGGGAATGTAATTAAGTCTAAGTCATTGTTGTACTGACCATTGACCGTGACCACTGAGCGATGTTAAGGCGGTACGAGATATACACATTTGCGTTCAAACTAAATGATATTTATTAGCGAGATAATTTCGATAAACAATCTTTTTAGTTTGTACATTGCTGTCACAACTTTTCATGCTGATAACGCGTTGCAACGGTTTAATAATTGCACGATTAGGTATCAACGAGTTTCAAAATTTGTGATGTTGCATTCTCCAGAATTATTAAAACGAGTCAAACAAATCCAACATTTATTTTATTTATTTATTTATTTGCATATCGATATTATAATATGGCTTTATTTTCATAGTACATAGTAAATTTTGGCTAAAATTGCGATTTTATTAGCATTTTTCTCATTACAACATTTCAAATTAGAACCATTCCTTCTTTTTCTTTGCATCAATTCTTGCCACCAGACCTTTTGCTAGCAGACACTGCTATTTCGCAACTGACCAAAGCTTCTAGTGTAACAGAAAAAAACCCCGCAGCGCGTCAGCCCCTGGTCATTAATTTCTCAAAAGTGGAGATTTCCTTTATCAAAAGTGCAGTTTTCTCGGCGCAAAGTACGTCCCGAAAGTCCGAAGATTGGTGTGGAAACCAGCAGGTGTCCTCCACCCGGTAACATTCGTTTTTCAGGTCCGCAGCCCTGCGAGAGGGTTCGCGCGTCATTATCGAACTCGGAAAGGTTTTTGCCTGGACCGCTGCAAGTCTGGAATCGAAGAAATAAAATATGATCGACTCTGACGTGACTTTTTATTCTCGTGTTGAAATCTGGAAACCGTGCACTCGGACAACCGAAAATATCTAGTGGCACTCGAGTCCCGGGTCACCCGAGTAGCTCTTTACCGGGAAGAGGGAAGTATTTTGCCAATAAATATTGGCTCTTGCGAGACAATGGAGGAATAGCGAACGGCGATTATCGGATTTGGAGAGATGAAGTCGAAGCAGCCGATCATCCCGTGGGCACGTATGCCGCGTCTCTGATCCCAGGCTTCCCAAAAATATCAAACGGTACGCGCGTTATCGCACTGACGGAGTCGGTCGGCTATATTGATTTTGCGCCGAATGCGTGGACAACTTACGTTCCTCCGCTTTTAAACCCTCGGCATCCTAGGCCAGTCACGTGTCGTGTCCGTTGACACACGACTCGCATACGAAAATCCGTCAAAGTCCGGATAGTTATGTAGCAATCATCGTTTTTGCAGCTGACATCGGCCTTCTTTATGCTTCTGCTCGCAGTTCTTGTTTCGTGTAATTCATGTTTAATGAAAAAGCTTGCATCTTCGGCCGAAAAGACAGGTCGAAAAGTCGCAGCTTTAAATTCGATCTCGCCAAATAACAATACTAAACGGCACGCAGACGACGTTCATCTGTCTCGTAAACGAGATACTTGGGAAAGACATTTGCACGTAACGCGGCGCGCGGATTTTCCGGCTCATAAAATTTCGTGACACCTTTACAAAAAATTATTATTGAGCAGAACGCCGGGGAAATAACCGGGAGATTTCCATGTAAAAAGACGTCGGGGCGCAAGAAATATTCACGTCGCTTTTTTGTTTCGCCAATATATATATATATATATATATATATATATATATATATATATATGAAAGAAATTTTGCGAGCGCGTAATACGATACCCAAATTTTTGTCTCTCCTCGGCAAATCCATTTAACTGATATTAGCGCGTGCATTGAAGTGATTATGCAAGATTCGCGTCTCGAAGGTGGATCAACTCGGTTTCCGAAATTACGTCCAGTGTATAATTTGGTTTGCGGATCAGCCGACGAGATTAGTTAGAGTTACGATTTTTGGACGATTCTCACGGAGCCTCTCGACTCGGTCCAATTTGTCCGGTGCGGTCCTCGCTTCATTTCCTGCGGCTAATGAAAGTCTATATGCGTCGTCCCCCAGTGATAGTCGCACGTGCGCAATGTCATCTTGCCACCCGTGGTGGCGCTCGCCTTTGCGAGGGACGCAGTGACACGTGGGTGCCATACAACCCCCGTCGAACCCACGCCTTGGGCATATTCACGGTTATGCACAGATGGAATCTGTCGACTTTTTAGGCATCGTGGCATCGCCGTCCGCCAACCCCTTCGCACGAATCGCATCGATACCGCCGACGTTAAAATTAAATGCCGGCGGTATAAATGCTAAGTTGATCCGGATCATTAAACGGCAATACGCGCGGAATTAAATTATAGCGCTGACTTTTGTTGCCACGAATAAACCGCTCCGGATTTTCTAAATTGAATTTCTCTTGTTATAAAGTTCGAATATAAGGAGACGTCTTTTAATTAAATTCGACTTTTTATCCCGCCGCGGCGCGCGCGCGTTAAGCAGAGTTACTTCGCCACTTAAGCCGTACGCAATTTATTTCGTGATAAAAATTAACGAGCCTTTCGATCTTTCGCTGATGATAATCCGCTTACATACAGAAAAGCGCTGCTTCGAAATTCAAGACGCGCGCGCTCTGCGCCAAATTTTGCTACAACTTGACGAATCAATTGTTACGCTTAGTTCTCATTAGAATGTTCAAACCTTCAATTTTCATTCATAATTATCGCGGTACTGTATGTGGAAAACGTTTGAATGGTGCCGAATTTCGTACAGACTGAAAGCGGGAATTAATCCGACATTTCGCACGCGTTAAATTTAACTTTTAAAACTACACGCGCTTTGCAACTTTTGCGTTTTGCACATAAGCGGTCGTAAAATTCGGACGATTCGAAAGAAAAATTACTTCGTTATCGTTGCATAAAAATTGAATGCCGAAATGGCTATTCTAGCGAGTTGTTTCGGTTATTTCGAAAACACCGTATATCCAATTTGTTTGCATTAACGAGCAGTTTGCTTTTACAAAACAGGTCTTTCTACAAAGACAATTAAATTGTTAAAAATGAGAAAACGTGCTCGCTAACTGCGTCGGAACTGACATATATTGTATAATAGCGCGATCGATGATGGAATTCGTTATCGCGGAAATGCTGAGTCGATTCAACAGATCTATCGCAGCAAAAAGTGAAGCATTCGCGTCGTCATCCTGCCTCGTCAGTCAAAGGCGGATAATCATCGGGGCGCAATACGCCTTGCGGCGTTCAATTACGAATTCGACCGGGGAGATTTTGTGCCGAGTAGGCATTCGGCGTTACTTTCGACCCCATCGCAACTTTCTGGCCCGGCCCGCAACTTGAATGAATTTTCCTCTCATTAATCAAACTGATTCATTCAGCCGAGTGTCTTCCGCCGACAATTCTTGCCAATTCTTCCGTCAAGTTTTATCCGCGGGATTCAAATTGCGCGAATTGTTACGTTCGTTAGCAGCGTGTACCAACTTTCGGCCGCTTTTCTTCGCAGTTGCCGAGACATAATCTCGGTATACTTTTGCAAAGTATATATTTACATATTATTTTAACCGATAAAATTACGCAATCATTTGCAGCAAACTCGGTTCATCCGTCTGTCAGACTGTCGGTTCGGTCCGCTCCCAATAGACAAACATCCAATTTGTTACAGATCCAATTGCCCCGGCCGTGCAATGACAATGTTGGCGGAAATAATTGACGCGTGCATAATAGAGTTTATGCGATTTCGTTGAGGGTCCTATCGATTTCAGCGGCGACGAATTAAGAAAGGTCCCGGCTAATTGGCAAATTTTATTCGGAACCCTCGTATGTTCTCACCATTTGGTGCAAGATATTCACAAAGAATTGCTCCGCGTAGCCGTTAGGGCGAAGCGGATTAGAGTTTCGGCACAGGGGTCGTCGAATGAATCGCTTGGCATATTTTCTCTGTTTGTTGAGACAACACTTCGTTAGGATGCTACGAGCTCGTTCAATTTCGTATAATTATTTTTGTTCCACGAAACGAGGGAATATATCACGATTCAACGCATTCAAATTTTGCCAAATTGTCAACGTCACCCTGGCCGACGTTTAAAGCGCGACTTGCAATATACAAGTATCCAAGTACCCTTCGTTTCGTAAGATCTGATAATTTCTAAAGCGTTACGACAATGTTTAACTCGTTATTAGACGCTTTGTCTATCTAAATGGCCCCGCAACCCTAATCACGTATAATGTACCTCAACCGTTGGTTCATTTTATAAAATTAGTCTGGCGTTGCATTTAAAATGAATAAATTTATTTAAATCAAACACTCTAAGCAGATTAATATTAATAATGATAATTTCGCGCGCGTGATGACGGCATAATATTACGCTTAAACGAATTCTAGTTTCAACTAATTTACTCTATATTCGTGCGAGAAATTAAAATTTTCGCGCGCGCACCGCTAAATCCAAACACCCAATTTACATAATAATTTCGCTGCAAACTTTCCGATTGTTTTTCCACGAGGATCGATTCAAATTGAATTCGGGCGGAAAATATTTTTGAAGAGGCACCGCGCGAGACCTCGAATGCGATAAGCTCTTATCGGAATGTAATTCAATTACCGAATCTTCATGGTGTCTGGAAAGCGGGTCTATTGTGTCGCTCTCCCTTTCGGATGATTCGTTATCGTTCGCCCGGCCGGTACCCGGCGGGCACAATGGTGTTAAGCGACAGATAGCCGAACTGTTAACAGCAGCGTGGCGCGGGATAAACATTACCCACGATCGCGCGCTGACTTAGTTCGCTAATGCTTGTAAAGCCGCGCGCGATGAAGCTCGTTCGCACGAAATTCTTTAATGAGTCTCGGTGCTTCTCGCGGCTCTTTAAGGTCAGATCAGACCGCTTACCTGAACGCGAGCGGTCGCTGCTTCGTTCCACGGTTTGGACGGTGTTTTCGCTTTTAACATTGCAAACATACGCTTGCCAACGATAATAACGCGTCCGGCATTCGTTTTGGAACTCAACCAAAGACGCGTTTAAACTTAATTATGTTTGTTCTGTGTGCTCTCGGACGGTGTTTTTTTGCTTTACCGTTTTCTTTCCTGACGCATTTCGGTGCACCTTTTAACTCGCGCGAACCAAAACGCACGTGTCGCGTTTTCAGAGACGCTTGTTGCAATGCGTGATTTATTAATACGCTGCTAATCAACTTATACACTGAGAAAAAAAATATAATAAAAGTTACTATTTATATAATAATTTGAGGACAAGTGTGCAAATATACACTGTAAAAACAAGTGTTCTGAAAGTGTTTTTCAAACGTTCCTATATATTAACGTGTTCTTTAATACTAATGTTTGTATACGTCCAAATAGAACGTATTAAACGTTTTTAAAAAATAACGCTTACAAGTGTTCCAAAAAGCTTCAAAAACGTTTTCTACGGAACATTTCTTTTTACAGTGCAGTAATTATATAATAGAAAGAAATAAGTTTAGTCAATATAATATTATTTTCGACTATTGTATATGATAAAATTCACCGTATTTGCACACTTGTCCTCAAAATATTATATAATTACTAACTTTTATTATAATTTTTTTCTCAGTGTATTATTAACAAATTTATGTCAATTTATATGGTTGCTTCTTGCCCACTGTTTTGTCGCCTTTGCGGTTCAAAACTAACTATAAATTGTAACTTATGCAAAAATCAGACGGTTTCGTACGTAGAATTTTATTTGATTGCATATATTGAATTTGATATGGAATGAGCGGTTTTATTCTTGCGCACAATGCTATCAAAATTGATATTTGATACAATGTCAAATCCATGCCACTCTACACTGTACATATAATTTTTCATTTATTTAAACATACTCTGGAGTTTCAAAGTAAATCATCGGATTTATTTATATTTTTACATTATACCCGGTGTAACATATTTCAATTGCGTGTCTTACAAAATGTACGAAAAACATTATTTCATTTTTAAACGTCAATTCCGATAAATACATTGAAGTTATTTAATTTTCGTAATTGATGTTCCTACTTCGTTTTCGTTAATCAACAACAAGTTTGTAACTCGGAAAGTAACTTTCGAAATGCAATTCAAAGGTTTGGCTAATGAAAAAAAGGAAACACAGACTGAAAGAAGACGTAGAAGGAAGACTTGTTGCGTAAATGTTGTACGATAATTGGTTTATTGTTGTTAATTAAATTGTTGTACGATATAGTGAATTATTTCAACAAACCATTTCACATTATAAAATATGTTAAACCCAGTTAGCAAACAAAACCAGAATCTACACTTGGACGGACACGCCGTTGTGATGCGATTCATTCATCTAAAATTGCATTTTCATATTTCCAACTATATAAACAACCAATGGTATTTCAAATCTATAATCCGAAATCGATAGATGGAAGAGAATGAGAAAGTCGAATGGATAAAAATGTGAGTGATAAAAAGCGAGATTTCGTTTGTTCTAATGAAAACAAAATTTTTCGGTGGCTGAAAAAATAAATTGAATAAACGCCTTTCGATTGTGGTATTAAAATATTATTCTAATTTCGTTAAAATCGATACTCTGTAAGTATATAATAAATACAAACAATTGCACACGTTGAATAAATACATTCATTATTCTCGCTTCGTTCGATATATAATCATAGTATTTTTCATAATACGCTTTAACTAATGTAAATTAAATCCAGAAAAGCTCGGATCTCGATATTTCATATAAAATTATTAGTTCATTTGTTCAAAATTAAATTTTTTTAAAGGCAGTGTCATTATGAAATGAAACCTTTTATAATGACTAGACATAGATGAACTTTTTATTTTCTCGGATGAAATATAATATTGCGAAATGAATATTTACCAATTTTAATTAAAAAACGCAAAAAAATGAACAGATTATTAGAATTAATCTTGATAAAAGAAAAAAAAAGATAAATTGAGTCAGATGCTCAGAGAAGCAAATAATATAACGGTGATCAATATTATTCCAAAACTGAATGTAAATTTAATATCTAAATTATTATTAACAAACACATGTCGTACTTCGTAGACCGTCAGAATTACTGCTTATTCAAAACTATGTTAAATTTAAATTTCTGGAGGAAACTTATCTAAGTTGAAATAATTAAGAAACATTGTTTTGTGTAATTTACTTTGCAGCACCGAAATCATAACTTATCAAAACATTCCACGCTTAAAGGTTCATTAGCGCAACCTTTCTTATCAATATTCCCTTGCAATAGCAAGTTGCAATGAAATCGTGTGTGCCGGAAACAGAACGAGGGAAAAAGAGAAAGCGGAAGCTTGGACTACGCGGGCCAATGTGCTCATTGGCTGGAATGCAGATATCAACCCTGCGACCCTTCGAGCCCTATCGCTCCCTCGCATTCTCAATTCCTTTCATCCGCATCCCTCCGTCCCTTTTCATCACAAGCAATGTTTCGAAATTGCAAGATAGCGCTTACATGCGTGTGTCCTATTTATGATATATTGTTCAAATGCTTTGCATTACTTACTTCTCACAATGTTATCTTACGCGGGTCTGGTAATCTATGTAAAATATGTATACAGGTATCGGGATGTGTTTTACATGCAAGATTAACGGGTTAAAAGGGGGAGACGTGGCGATGAATGGTAAAATACATTTTTGAAATGTTTGCTTTCAATATAAATTCTGAATTATAGTTGCATTCGATGACACGCGGGATTTCTGATTAGGGTATTTGAATTCCTAGATGATTATTAATCATAATTTATATTCTTTCACTTGGTACGATATTCGCAAGTAATTTGTGTTTGTAACTTTTATATCAAAGCTATATATATTGTATATATTTTACCGTAAACAGTGAGCACGAAACTTTGTCATTACAATGTGCAGATTGTTTGATCAATAATTATTTTATAGCAATTAAAATTTTACGATCAATGCATAAAATGTCATTCTTTTATTTACAAAAAAATCAATTACAGTACATTCCTATATTTATTCTAATAGTACTAAAGATTATTTATATTTATTTCAGCATATAACATTCGCATGAATTCATAATTTTAAATTCACATTAAAATTAATTAATAAAATAATATAATTAAATTTAAAATATTTATATCCTCAGAACATGCAATATCCAAGTAACATGTCCAATGCGTTTATATTGGTACAGTTATATAACGTTATATGTATAAATTAAATTTTTATGTTCTGTTCATAATAATGATAATATCTCTGTGTATAAATTTCAATTACAGCTTGTATTTATTAATTGAAAGCATGTATCATATCAGTCGATAAATTGATTTCAATATAAATATTATTTTAAACGTTTAATCCTGATTGTATTAAATAGTAATTTGATGTTTGGATTTGAGACTTACAATTACAATTCAGATAATTTTTATTTCTTGCATTAGTGCATTATTAATTTCCCGTTCGCGTTGAATACAATATGTATACGATTTATATTCAGATTTTATATGTGTGATATAGTATTACAAAATATCATGCAGTTTATTAAAAGTAACTAAAATGTAATTTACTTATATGGGTATATAAAAAACAAATGTATTTATTATTAAGAAAAAACAAATAATTTTAAATATGTATGCTATAATGTGTGTCAGTATGTATATAATGCATTTATGAGAATATCAAATATGAAAATAAAATAATTTATTATTACATATATTACATCTAATTAATCAGTGAGTGTATTTTAATATTTACATATAGTATTAATTAAGTTAATAAAAGGACTATCTTTATTATTTAAATATTTATATTCGATAAATGAATATAATTCGATTAATTACATTATTCATATGCTGAAAGTAACATTTTTTAAAAATTTAAACTTCATATTATGAATGTATAGAGGACAAAATATGATAATATTTTGTATGCCTAAAGCATCTGCACGTTTCTGAAAATTGCAAGAATAACATTAATATACTAATTAATGTATTTACTACCTTCAAAGCAAATTACAGTTTAAGTTCAATAAATTTAATGCTGAAAATTTACTACTTCATTATTATTTCTTTTTTAAACAAACGCATAATATTCATATTTTCAAAAATATTTAATTATATTTACACTTGATACTAAATTAAAATTTTCTATATTAAATAATATATAAAAAAATGTGCCCAAAAGGTTTAAATAGCTTGATTTAACTTCGCTCTTCCCCCCCCTTTTTTTTGTTAATTTGAAAATTTGATCTTTGTCTACAAATGGAAATATCAAAATTACAAAATTTCTTGTAACAAAAGAGTGTTATGTAACAAGTAGCAGGTTGTAAATTGTATTAAGAACAACGAGGTTTGTGTCAGAAGTGTGCAGCGGTAATACACGAATTTAATAGCAAACTGGAAAAACAACAACGCCGCATCTATTCATTTGCCAGTTAAAGTGACAGCGTATGGAGCGTGCGACAGAAATTCATTCCGGATGATTTGGCTGTACGGTACGCATATCTGGTTTAATAATATATATCGTCGGCTTAATTATATTTCCATGCAGTATTTGTTTAACTGCTATAATTATACATCATAGCTGAATCGGAAAATGAAATGGCTAATATAATACAATTTATGACCCAAAGTAACATGTCACTATCATCTGTTATGACGAATGTTGCATTTAATTTATACGCCAATATTCAAACCATCAAAGTTCGTTAGTGAAACATTTGCTTGCAAATTTTATGATATTAATTGCAAGATCAAAGTGCTACATTTCGAATAGAAAATCTAGGATTGTTTTACGCCATGAATAAAAAGTGAAATATTATTTCCATATTTCTGAATTTTACAGATAAAATATTGTATATCGGTAATTCCTTTTATACCGTATTAAAATTGTATTATTGGCCAATGAATGCCTGCTCGCAGATATCAATGAAATGTTATAAACATATAAACTGTAATGCAATTACTAGTCAATTTATCGTCATGTTAGATTCTTTTTTTTTTATTTATATTAAGAATTAATTTATACATTTTCGGTGTACAAAGTTGTTCGAATCGTGGGTTGTATTGCAAAAAAGACAAAATTAATCGGATGGCTAATAAGTTTTGTTATTAAATAAAATCGCGAGTTGCACGATTGTGACATTTAAAACAAAAATTACGTACGATTCCGTGAAATACAATTGCAGTAACTTCGACGAATAATTGCAAAAACTTTAGAAAATATATTTATAAGTTGTAAACGTATAATAAATAAAATTGTCTGAAGTTTTGGGGCTGTACGCGAAATATCCCGATACTTGCTCGTCGGAAGCAAACAACTTTTTCCGTGCGAGTTTTATTGATTTTCACTCAAGTTTGTGTTACTCGAAAAACAGAATGTAATTTTTCAATGAAAGAAATTTCGAGTCGAATAATCATAATTACTGTAGCGTATTTACAAACATTCAGCGCGTACAGTCATATTACTTTCGAAGTCTAGAAATTTCATTCATGCATTTCTTTTTTGAATCTATTTCATTTCAAAAGCAACAAACAGTGTTAAAATAAAAATTCCACGCTTATAGAAAATACGCGCGCATATAATGTAGTTATAATGCCACATATTTTTGTCAGCAAATTCGTGTAATTACAATTTTATTTTTTAAGAAATTTTATAGTGGAATACAAGAAATTTACCTATCCAATCGTTGCTCCAGTTCTTGATCAACTTCCATAATATTGGCATTATTGTTGACATCCAAGTGATGGTCAAGCCCAAAGGACAAAAATCGTTGAGAAAATGTAGTCATCTTGAATTTCACTTCTTTCTTAGCACTAAAATCTTAGCCGCTATACGAAACACTTATAAAATGTATAAGATAACAAATGAAGTAAAAAACACTTGAATTGAACAAAATTGGCAAAATGGACAAGTATGTTTCTACAAAATATGAATTTTAATTTACACCAATTTAAAACAATTATTCAAACCTTTAATCTATGTGTATAAAAATTAATATTTGCAGAAATGAGAGTTCTATATTAAATAGGAAAATAAATAATTCATTTAATAACAAATTTGACATTCGATTATTTAACACGAAAGCTTAGGATTTTTAATTCAAATTGTAAATCGTGTGCTTGAATTTATAATGTGTTAATGCTTTGCAATTTTTAAACTAAGAAACACGGACAAATTCATTTTCGTTTTCAGCATTTCAAGCATCAATTAATAGTTAATTTCTTACTTGGATAACGTTAAATTTCAAACGACTTTATCGAGCAACGTTTTTTTGCCCGTTGTACTTTTTGTCCATGTAGAAACATTTGCCGGGAAAAATAAAAAGAAATAAAGATGAAAAAAAATGAAAGGAATTGTGTTCACTTCGTTTGCTTACCTATTCGTTTCGTTTATAGTTAATAAAGTAACGTTATCTTAACGTTGATAAAATGTGCGGAAAAACGCGCGACACAACGTTCTCAAATCGATCCAAAAAATCTCAGACTGAAGATAGCTTACGCACTCGTAGATCACGTTTTCTACTGCGATCTGCGTGCTTAATGAAGTGAAACGATACGTTTGTAAACACTTTACACGTGACCTTTCGGCTCGATTTTATAATACAACAAATTTTGTTTCGAACCTCGCTAAATCTTACTTCACTTTCGACTCTTTTCTTTGTATTTTAAATTTTACTGCTTATACTAACTCCGATTTAAATGAAAATCATTGAGATTAACAACAAATCGGTGCAAAGTAATTTCATCAACCAAATTAATTGCCTTAATTGAAATGAATTAAAATTATTTAAAAATATATATATTTTTTTTGATTAGTAAATTATATGAGCGATTTAAGAAGAACGTGGCTTAAAAATAAAGCGTATATAGCATATTAAATAATCAAAATCAAACTTGCTTCGTTTAAATTGTGAAATAGATATGTGATTATGGAATAAATAAATAGATAATCCAATTTTTATGCGCTTTTATTAATAACAAAAATAAATTATAGGAATACGTATTTATATTTTAAAAAAGTATTGTGTATGGTATTGTGTGTGTTTTAAGTTCTTTTATGAGTATAAAATAAAAAATCTTTTACTTATAGTATATAGACAACTGATTTTTCTGTGACAAAAATGCAATAAAATGGGATAGAATTCTACTAAAATCTTATTTCGATTTCAAAAAATGCTTTCTTCTACGAGACTACTTATATGCAGAAATTAATCTCTTGAGTAAAACACAAGACTTTCAAAGGGGTAGTTTACAAGTGATCGTTATGGTACTCGAAAGAAACAAAGTGGTAAATTCGAATCCGGCGTTTGCAACCGTGTCGCATATTAAAGTGTCAGCTCGACCGCGTTTCCTAACACTTAGTTTCAGGAATGAAAGTAATTAAACAGTGACAATGAACGCATACTTTATTCCTGCAGGAACACAGATTTGTTACTATGAAATGATTAATTACCCCCTCTTCGTGTACATCATCCGATATTAATATGACAATTTTAATCGCGAAAGTACCAGTACTCTAAAATAAACATTTTAATAATTTCGAATAATAAGTATTCGTTATTTACATAAATTTCTGACTTAAAATTCGCCGACAACAATGGTGAGTAAAAAGCAGATAATTCTTAAAAAATATCAAAACTATGACTCACACAATAATAATGTTATGATTAGTTATTTTGCGTAATACTTATATTAATTTGACCTTTTAACATAACATAACAAATAATTTCATATTTTCAATTTAGTTGTTATGAATTGTGTAATTGATAAACTAAATTTTTACTTTTAGTAGTTATCATATGAGGCTTAGTAACAATAATAATATTTATTAAAATAATGTTTATATACACAAATATTTTCTGTCTATTCTATTTGACTTTATTTGAGTCCATCAGTTATGCCTCAAAATATACATGTATTCTTGTATTGAACATAAACGTTTTTGTAAAGTTATGTGAACATCTGAGTGCTTTTAAAAACATGTCGCTGTAACTTTGTAGGAACCATTGGGATATTCTTGCAACGTTCTTGCAACTTACAAATCTCCGCCTAAAATTGGTTGCCTAAAACTTTTGCAAATTATATATTTTATCAAAACTGCTCTATATCTTTTATTTTTATTTTTTCTTATTTAGTTCATTATTATAATTTTAAACATTTTGATTATATCTTAACTATGCAGCTTCATATTATTTCCAAAGTCTTTTTCTTCATCTGATATATTTTAAATCATAAATTTTAAATCGAAATTTGTAAGTAATAGACATTTTTGCAACACCTCAAAAACTATATATTATATAAATAATATAATGTTCATTTAACTTATTTGAGAACATATTTAGATTAAATTATTTTACTTACTTTATAGAAATTGTTACTTATATTGTATAGGAAATGATGACTCTTTATATGACTTTATATGACTCTTTATGCGTATTTATTTAAATATAAATATAAATAAATATATGTATATAACTACTTTTATTATTTTTCATTGACGTATAATATTTATTACACATATGTCGATTTTGATTTTATTTATTTTAATTAATAGTTTTATTTTAAAGTTTTTCTACAAATAATAATCAAATAAAAATTTATTTATACTTAAAAGATGCAGTTATTCGATCAAGAATGTTAATAATGAAGAGACGGTAAGAGCTGAAGTATATCCGGGTCCCTCGTTGACTCATGTTGTACACAGCTTGACGGGAAGTTCAGGGCCCTCGGCTACTGGCACTTCGTTCTCTTCATCTTCCCTCGACAACTTTGAATTTGAACTTTCGATTGGAGTGCAATCGTCTCTTTCCTTCTCTTCTTTCGTTTCCCCCAACTTCTCACTCGCCAGTACCTCTCTCTCCCCCTTTCCAATTCACCCTTTTACTTCTTTCTTCGTTTTTCCTTTACTTTTTCATGTTTCTTTTATTCTTTTTACGCTTCCATTTCGATCGATGCAAACTTATATTTATTACAAAAAGAAAAAAAATAGAACAAGACAAGAACAAAAAACTAACAAAAAAATTACGACAATATAACAAAAATTGAAGAAAACAGACAGGTTATAACTTTGAATTAAAAAGTTAAATTGGGTCTGTTAATACATAGCATTATATATATCGAATGTAAAGTTTTAAATATTATTTAAGACTGTTTTGAATTGTAATGCATGAAATAATCTAAAATATATTTACTACATAAATTATAAGTTAATACGTTAGCATTATTTTTACAAAAATTATATAAGATCTTTCCGTTCTCTTATATAATTATATATATAAATTTATTATTATACACTGTTTAGTTAATTTGACTTGACAACGATTGCGGTTATTAATTTTATAGTATTATATTAAATTAAATAATATGCAAATAACTTTTGACACTGTGGAACCAGCACTTCTATAAAGCCGTACCAAACTAAACAGATATTTACTTCCGAGCTTTCTAGAAAGAAATTTTTTTGATATATGAAGAATTTATGTATGTATATACATGTACATAAACAACAGTTTTGATAGATGGTACAATATACAGATATATTGTTACATTTTTAAAAAAAATTCGCTTTTAAAAATATTTCATTCGAAGCTTCGTTAACGCATACATTTCATATTATTGATTTTTTTATATATATTATATGTATACGCATTTTTATATTTTGCTTTATTCAATTTCCATAACAGTATTTAATTATCTAAAAGTAAATATGAATTCTATAATATTATATACAGATTCCAATTTTGCATCAAACTTTGAGAACGTCATGTTCTAACTTTAGTGATTTGTTAAATTAGTAAGATGTATATAGAATTGTTTCGTAAGAATAACAGATATTAATTGCATTCTATATATTATTCCGGTTTGTAATAATTAAATTTTAATTAAAAATTAATATTATATAAGTTACTACTATGTAATATAAAATTCTACCGACTTTTAGTATAATTATAATAAATTATCATATAAAACATTTACTCTTGTTAAAGACATGCTATTGACATCCCTATTAGGTATATTTATTTTTTAATTGCAATGTTTATATCCCCTCCTTTAGTATAAATACATGACCATGTACGTTAGTATAATTCTTTGTTTTTGTGATTTCTTTATTCAATAAAAATAAAAATATTCAATTTATACTGACTAGAAATGGATATTAATTAATTATTAACGAAATTGATTAAAGTTTGGTCTGATTTGGTAAGATTTGTTTATACATTGAGAAAAATAAAGCATGAAAAATTACTGTTTATAATACGAATTTGATACAAATCGTTCAAAATTGACTGTTTTTAACACAACAAAATAAAGTTATTTACACAGATAATTACTGAATTATTGTAATATATATTACAGTTAAAAGCAGTAAATTTTGACGATTTGTATTGTATGGCTCCAAATTAGTATTACAAACAGTAATTTTTCATGCTATATTTTTCTCAGTGTAAAAACTAGAGCAAACAATTATGACGTATTATATAAAGTTTAAAATTATAATGTATAATTGATCAAATTATAATTCAATAGGTCGTCAGCATTATTCATATTTTATAAAAATGTTCACCAAAACAAGAATATACATTCCTTAACAATAATTGAACAAGGTATGTAAAAATTCTGCAGTCAATTTCATGTAACGTTTTTATAGAGTATTTATTTGTGGCAAATTATGAGCTCTTAATATTTAAAATATATTAATTTTCTCGCATTTTATGCCATCGCTTCGCTAAGTTGCTAAAAAAAGTTAACGATCCCTGCATAATGTTTAAAAATAACGCGCTAAAAAATTTTTCTTATCACGTCCAATTTACGGCAAATTATTTAATAATAATTTTTTCATTTTATCATAATGACTTCGCTAACTTCACAAACATTTAAATAATTAACAGATTATTTAATATTTAAGAAATAATAATGGCAGAAGTTTCGTGATTGCGAAAATATTTATTTAATTTTGTTCATTTAAGAAATTTTCTAACTTATAATTTAATCGGCTTAAAATAATTAAAAATAAGCCATTGAAAGAGTCTTGAAATTTTTTTTTAATTTCAAAACACCTTAAATGTTTATTTAAAAGATATTTAAATTCTACAATATCAATTACCGAACATTTATTTCATATATGTCACCGAATTTACATAGAATGGGAATAATAAGCGTTATCCTATCTTCTTCATTTAAAAAAAATTATTCCAAAATACTTGCATGCAAATGGTAGAAACGCGACAAAGAAAGCTAAGCGATTCGATCTGCGTGACGGCAAATTACATAAACAACGGTTAATTTGATTACACGCGGTTGTTCCTATTTTGGTCGCCACGAAAAATCTGCGTCGGTATCGTAAGTTTGAGTTTGGCTCAGTGCGCTGTATAGCGCATTGGTAGCAGGTGGTACAAAAAGGCGCTCCCCGAGGTGGACGTAATTTTTCGTATCCCGACAACAATTCGCACGGGATTGGCGCACTTTCATCCTGCAGACGATTCGAAAACCTATGCAAACTCGTTCGGAGCAATGTAAAGCAATGCTAATCCACCGATAAAACCCGCAGCCCAACGAAAACCACCGGTTGGCGCAGTATCGGTGTGTTCGCTGGCCCCCGACCTTGCCGGGTGTACCGCAATTGCCAAGCGCTGGCGTATTTTCCAGTAATCCTCGACTCGCTAACTCTATTAGATACACTGAGACAATGGATTAGTGCCGCATTTTCCCATAAAAGCAACTGCCTTGTCCATAAAATATTTCGATTCCTGCACTTTCTTCATCGTTTTATAATTTAACTGATTTATTCCTCCGTACAATTACGTTCTATTTATGGATCAAACGAAATCATTACTTTGTAATACAATGCAATAAGTAATTATACTGCAAAATGCGAAAGTATGTTTACATAAAGCCTGTTTACATAATTTTTAATTATATGGTGTTATATATATGCACTGAAAAAATAATCCTACAAATTTGACCAAACTAGATAATATAACAGCACATGCACAGAAATATTTTGTAGATACAAACAAATTTTTTTTCATTCAATAAAGAGTTTTGTTGTTATTTAACTAAACAAATCGCTTTGATAGATCAACAAAATATGATTCAACTTCGATCATTTTGTTACATCTTATTTGAACCAACACATTAATTTTGTAAAGAAATATTAAACGCTTCAGTAAAAGTGTAAATATTTACGAAATATTTCATTGAAATCATATACTTGACAGACAAATTGACAAAATACACGTAACAAAATAATTTCTTTAATTCAACTATATCATTTCTATGCGTCTAGGAAAAGTGAGCAAAAATGTAAATAAACATTAAACGATATCGTTGTTTTCATCAATGATTTGACAATATTTTTTTAATATATTTAAAAGTTTTTAATATATTTTTAAAAGTTTCTAACCATAATTTACCACATTATTTACATTTTTGCCCATTTTTCCTACTGCTATTATCTAATTTATATATATTTATATATTTATTGTACATGCTACATTTTGATATAAATTATTTTGGATAATTATGTCGATGTCAAACTAGATCTGCTGCAAGTTTAAAGCAAATATAAAAGTGTTTAATAAAAAGTATAAGTTTCATTCAATTCAAGGAAGTTTGTCGGCGAAACATTAATATTGATTCATTTACTAAACAGCTTTGTATTAGATCTGTGTACCATATTCATAAACACTAATATTGCTTATAATTAATCATTTTAATAATCATCTGATATTTTATAACAATATTGTTATAAATGTCAGTTCAATGAACTAGTCAGACTGTAATCAGTTACTAAATTACTTTTTATGTTTCGAAAAAAATTGATATGTCAGTGAATTCATTAGCTTGATTAATTGCTTTTTATCTTACTTACACAACTAATATATATCTAATTTCATTTTAATTAATGAATGAAAAATGAATTTCATTATAATATTTTGTAAAAAAACAATGGATATATAATGCGAATATAAAATGAGAGAATAATATAATATAAAAAATTGAAGATTAGCTTCATAAGAAATTGCAAAATTATTAGTTATGCTTTGGGAAAATATCTCTTCCAATTTCCTGATCTATACTTCCATACTTATTACTTACTTACTTATCATATTATATATTTTCATACATATCAATAATAGGGAAACTAATTAGTTTATTATGATGATTCATTTAATTTCGTTACATAATTAAAAAGAAATACTTTATTGATTATTATATACCTTAGGAATATCTTGGTTATATTTTGAATATTAAATATAACATTTATGGGCGTTTATCGTAAGTTATTGGGTTTGCCGAGGGAAAGTAACACCGAATCGAGTAATAACTGCGTAGCAACACAGTATTTTTTAATGAATTTCATAAGAATTTTATACGTTATTACATAATTTGATGAGAATTTTATGTATTACATAAACACAGACTTTTATGGAGATGCATAACATTGGTTATATTTCATGAATTGATCTCATACAGAATTAATTAACCACTGAGAATAATTATCTAAATGTAATAATAGCATTCGAAATTATTTGAATAAAATTTGTAAATTATAATATAATATATAAATTCTTCAAAGTTACTTTTCAGGTTGAAAAAAGTTATTAGATTAACATATCATTTTTCAACAATGCGCAAAGAATTCGTAGAATATATAATTTCAGATAGTATCATATATACATAAAAATATCATTTTACTTTTTGATACTCCCGAAACTTCGCCTTTTTGTGCTCAGTAAATATAAATGAGTAATTAAATTAATTCTAAAAGCTAATAATCTGAAAGCAACGTTGCCCTTGGCCATTCGAAAAAGATGAAAATCAATGAACAGATTCCCATGAAATTTTCCATGATAATCCTGGCGAAAGCCGACCGGATTTACTCGACCTGTTATAGAATTTTACGTTCTTTTGTCGGATTTCCCTAACAATCCATAATACACGTGGCTTTAGTCTGCATTATACACGTATTTATGAGCGCAATATGTGTAACTGTAGTATAATGAGCAAATCATTACGAAAGCATTCGATTCTCGTATGAAACGCAGCAAGCCGCATTACATAGATCCGCACATCTAAATCATAGACCATTTCAAACGAAAATAAACACGACTAATTAAATCGCAAATAAATGAACGACTGGATGAAAAGGCGAAACAAAACGAACAAAACTCACGCTTATTTGTTACCCGTCAAAAAATGCGCCGTCTGAATAACGCCTTCGTTATTTCACAAAAAGCAGAACTTGTTATTTATTTCGTTCGCATCGAATATTTTTTCAATAACTGTCAAAATCTGCTTGTGAAACGTCATTTCACGATTTTTAATGATTACATGCACCTACTTCAAAACGCTATTTTATGGTGCACTATAACATTTCATGTAAAAATCCTTTTTGGGCGAATGAAAAAATATATTTAAAATAAAACAATTGACAGAAACATGACGTGAAAGGCTGACATAATTGTCGGATTGCGGGGATATAGTGAGAATAAATTTCTTTGTTGCTCGAAGAACTGAAAATTAATAATTCGAGTTGTAATTATGTGCACGACCAGCTGAATTGTCTTAAATTGGAGCGCACAAAAGATTTCGGGAGAAAGAGAGAATGCAGGAATATTCAGAGGTGTTCGATACTTCACATTCGTATCGTGCAATATCTATGTAACGGCGTTCATTTGTTTTTCTTCGCGTCTGCGTGTTGTTTTCCGTGTATTTGCATTGTGCCTCCAAATGCGTTCAATCTGTTGTTATAACAATATAAAGGACATTTCATTTTTGTATCTACTCTCTATAATTAACGAAATCAAACTCATTTTATTATACATATACACACATATCTGCGACTCGCTCTCGTTCAAAGAATGGGGTTTTGTTCAGTAATTGGTCAACAATCGTTAAAAACGTAACATTTTTAAACTCATTACTTCGCTCACGTGCGTTTTAATGTTTAATATTAACCGTAATTAAATAAACGTATGATAATTTAATTCTTATTGCTTTATGTATTTTTTTTTATCTTACACTGATACAGCTATGCTACGAAAAATGCATAATATCTGTAAACCAAAAATGCAACCTTCTACATTCTACCGATTTTGGCTTGATACCACTACTACAACGATTTTAGTCCCGCCTATTTGACATGTATGTAGACGAGAAGAATAGTAGTATGCGTGACAGCACAAAAACAAAGCACTATCGATATGTTAAAGCCGTTAAATTCACACATACAGTGACCGTTCTTACACGTACATAAAAAAGCGGTGGTAATTTTACCAAAATCGTTAGATGGCGTAAAGCAAAAATTGCTAGCCGCGAGAATTGTGTATCTTCCATAATTAAACTAACGTATATTGCAAGAATCCAAAATATCTATTTAACATATTCAACACAATTCATGTAAATTTTCGTAATACAGGCTTCAGTGTAAGAATATATGAATGGTTTTACATATAGATGAATAAAAATATTTTAAAATTATAATAAATTTTTTTATCATGTTTGAAAGAATATGAAAATTATTAATTTTATAACTAATAACTATAGGAGAATGATGTATTCTTTTCATATCGAATTATTAAATCTTTTATCTAACAACAAATTAATTATTTAATATCCATTCATATTGTTACATATTTACTATCAAAATAACCATGTATTAGTTTCTAGTTATTTAAAGCCGATTATAGAAAAATTCAATTTTTGGTCATTTTAGAAAAAATAGACGAATTTTGCATAAAATCGTTTAATTGGCTTATTTTGAGTGATAAAGCCGTATTCGTCACAGAAAAACAACCACGCTTTGATAACAAATTATTAAATATCTTTTTATCACTAAAATTTAAAAATAACGTATTTTATACGTATTTTAAAAATAACGTAAACTTTCAGATCTTCGATATCGACTTTACGATATATACAACTACCTTTAATTTAACATTACATTGCAGTGTGTATATGAGTAATTGATATCAATTATATTTACCTACTTATTGTAAAATTTACATGAGCACTAAAAGCAGTACATAAAATATAACAAATCCCGTTCAACGTCAGTGCGTAAGTAATAAAAGAGCAGTAATAAACAAATACATGATGTTATTGTATAAACATTTCAAAAACATGTAATTAAAATATTAATGGCTTTATATATAAAGATTAGTATATCGAATAATTGATATTTATATTCTTAAACAGTAATATTTACATATTATGTAATTATTATTCACATTTCTTTTAATTGTTCAACTTTAATAGTCAACTTTTGCTATAAAGAATACATGTTCCAATATAGATCAGTAATTTATTATTTAAATCTATTAATAAACACGTGTAAAATGATTTCTTATTACAAATAATAAAATATAAAGTACAAATAATAACTTTGACAATCAGATTGAAAATAGTTAAATGTATTGTGTTAATATATTATATATATAATATATTATTTTAAGACTATAGTTATTAAGTTTTAGGTATTCGACAAAATTTATATTTCACATATATAAATAAGTTAATATTTCATATAGTGCATATATAAAGTGCAATTATAAATTACAATTTTTAATGTATTTTACTCCTAAGAGCAAATAGTTTCCTTACAATTAGAACTGATTCTTTCAACTATATACACGCTGCCTATAGTTACAATTTGTTAGTCCAATAAAACAGTTAATAATGATTAATAATTAGCTGCGTTATGAAAGTTTTGTTTTGTGAATAAAAAAACATTGTGAATCTTTTAACATTTTGCGAACCGAATCGCGTTTCATACGCTTCTTTTTCTACTGAAAGTATCAGCAAAATTATCACAATTTGACCAATAAATTTACCCAGCTTCTTGTCAACAGCTTGCTGAGTTGCTATTTGTTTCGTCTAAAGCAAAGTATTTATTTTTGTGCCCTGCGAAAAACGCTTTATGAAAAATTACCGCAAATGTGACAAATGGATCGCGAGGATCCGGTCTAGACAAAAACTCTCAGCAGCGATTGTGCGCGGCTTTGCCCATGACAACTATAAGACGGGAATCTTAAAATAAGACCTTTGTGAGCTCTGGACACTTGAAAACATTGTATCAAGAAGAAACGATCAATTGAAATCAATCAATACAACTTATTATTTTGTTAATTGAAAAAAAAACATTATTTACGAATTATGAAGGCGCCTAAGGTGTAAACGAAATTGTTTATATTTACGGATACATGAAACACCGAATATAATTTTGTTGAAAAATTAGATGTCCTCTAACAATGCATTAAATTATGCATTATTACAAACCATGAATGCGGTGTTATCAATTTGATATTTGCTTTTTCATTCGCAATGATTAGTCGATAAGAAATCATTATGAATTGCGTTTATCAATTATCACGTATTATACATTAAATGAATTGATTCTATCAATAATTGCATCTACTTAACGATTGATTCGAATTTGTGATGAAGCGTTCAGTTTGACTCAAGCGAAATACGGCTTTATCGTTATCATATAAATATCTTACATACAAAGAAAGCAACGTCCGAGTTCGCGCCACATAACGAGTCGGCGGGCAATAAATATCCGTTATAATGGATATTAATTAGAGCGCATTTTAATAGAGGACAATTAAGGAAGTGGGTCGCTTGGCTAGCACTTAAGTTCTGCAGACGCGGAAAAGAAAATGGCTGGGCGCGCAGAGATTCGAGCCCGTGGTATAAGAACGGAACAAGTGCACGAGAAAATATGACCGATATAAAAGCTGGCGTCTTTTTCAACTCGAGAGGCTACTTTGCGCCCGTTATTCTTTATTACCGCTTTTGCATACTATTAATATTTCTTATTTTTATCGCCGCATCATACCATGGTTTGCGGAAATTGAAAATTATTGGCTGGGGTTTTGAGAAATTGAACGCCGTTGTTCAGGAAAATTGCGATCGTTGAGACAAGACTACAGAACCATTATGCGACGTTTGCGAATTTTCAATTTCTTTTCTGGCCTTTTCAAAAATAATACTATTAATATCAATTTAATTTTTACATATAAAATTATGCACTTTCGTGATTAAATATGCAGTTGCAACGTGCAGCACGGGCAAAGGTAAATACACATTATTTGCATTAAATGTATTTCATCGGAGCTTTCGATTTTGATTCAAATAAAATATTTATTTAACAGAATATACTTTCAGAGAATTGTTGTTACTCCAATTTGGGTTGTCGCATTTAATCAGGTTAACGAATTCATATCATTTGTGAGCATTACGCTTGCTTTATTTAGAATATCGGTAATCAGTTTCGCATCTCGTTTAATTGCAAACTTATTTTAAAAGCCTCGCGGTTTTGTTTCGACTTTGACGTTATACTTTTCTACTTCATTTACTAATAAGTCGCTGAATTCTACTTTACAATTATATCAAACACGTAACGCGTATTTCTAGAATTATGAGTATTTCATAAATACAAAGCATGTTTTGTTTCAAAATACCTTTTGCTTTAATTGCTCATTATTCAAATGATGTACGTTCGTTTTATTAATAAATGTAAAAGAAAAATCGTTTTACTAAATTTATTTTTAATCCTAATTCTCCGTTAATTTCCCTATACATTGCATTAGGTGATGTATAACATCATATGTATATATATATCATTTATTTTACATACAAAGTAAAATATTTTATTTAAAACTGAAAATATTATTTTTAACTGATTAAATCATAATAAAACTAATTGATACGAAAACAGGTGATTCCATGTTTTATTATCGATCTATATAAATACCTACTATTTATAGATATAATAACATATGATTTATATTTATGAGATTTATGGAATGATTGATCCTAAATATTAATTACAAATTATATGCATATCAGTAATTAAATTTTCTTTAATTAAAACATACAGTACCATACTTTACGCGAAAAAACCGTCACGGAATTCAATAAATAAGCGAAAATTTTTTCTTAAATTCCGTTAGAAATGTATGGTATTTTTTTAAATGATTGTATTATAAATAAAATCAGTAGTAAAATATTGTTTCACGGTTGCTATGCATTTTAGCATTTCACAAAAATATGGCCTTATACTTTTCATGAAATCAAATTTCGCGTAAACTCAATGAATAAATAGATTGAAAATTGAATGAAAATGTCAAAATCGTTTAAATAACTGATGTCATTAGTGCATTTTAGTTTGTTAGAGTCAGTAAAATAAACCAGTTGTGCCTATTTTGCTTTAATGACTTTTTTTTTATTCAAACTTTATTTTAATTCATTTCCGTATGCCCGTGAATTCATTTCTGCCGTTAATCTCGACTCGACACACCTTAAATAACCTCATAATTGCTTTCATATTTGGTTAGTATTGTACACAATTTCGAGTCAAGTAACGAGGACGTGTGTTTGACGGAACAACTGCGTTTAGTCCTTTCTAGTCGCAACCAAAGTTCGAGGCGTTTATCTTAGATTTTTAGCAGTCAGCCTGTTATTTTAGTCGGTCCCTTAATTTGTTCCAATTTGTTGTCACGCTCGTCTACTCGATCCTGGCGTTGGCACGAAGTAAATGTACGTTATCGTCCACAAATCGCCTTCCTTCGCTAAATGCAGATTGAAATACTATCGTCCCTCGTCCTCTATATGTTTTGGATTGAACTTCATTCAATCAATTGGAAAGACAGAAACTTTCTTCCCTGGAACTTGCTCGCCAAGTGTTCGCGGAAGGAATTCGAGCGAAAATTGAGTCAGCTCGAAAGCAAGCTTAGGACTGAGCTGAAGACAGTAGTGGAGGAAATCCATAGCAAGAACTTCAGACCAAATATTCATGATATTAATTTAATTGTAGCATGCAAAATTCGGAATACTTTTGCATTAAAACTGCAATTTTTAAAAATAACCGGAGAAGAAATTGAAAACTTCGTTAAACTTAAGTTTTTTTAAGTTTCGGTCAAATATTATTATATACTTAAACATTTAGATTAATTTTTAAATTTGAATTTAGAAACGTATGATTTTATCGAACTTTTTTATTAGTATAGTACGATACTTTTTTACAGTATAATACCTTTTGCTGGATTTTTGCTTTAAAAACGATTAAATTAAGAACAACTTAATTATTAATTTAAAAAATTAAACATCAAGGCAGTCAGCGCGTGACATTCAGTTAAGTATAGCAGTAAAAGAATTGATTATTAGATTGAGTAAGAGAAACATAAAAAGAGAGCGACATAGGTAGAGAGAAAGAGAGAAACGATTGGAATATATATTTGGATGAACGTCAATTCGTTAAGAGCCAATTATGACAATAAAATTCTTTTTTGCAGTTAATTTACGTCTTCGAATTGACACTGAAACGCGTCAGCTGAAGAGATATTATTTGTCTGAACTTGACGACACATCCATTTCAGGTGCGACGCGGAACGTAATTTATATTCAATCCAGTAAATTCTAGATGTCTCTATTGGATAAGAATGCTTAACTGGAAATACCCAAGCGTCTGCATAATATTCGTTGTACATTAAATAAAAAATATTTACATACGAAATTATACGTTTAAATTAACTTTAGAATAAATTCCAATTAATATAATAAACATAGGTAATTACTAATAATAAATAAGTAAATATAAATGTGATTATTGTTATTATAATAATTGATGCATTATATTACATAATAATGTAACATAATTATAGTCAAATGAGTTATATATTCAAAAAAGTGCTACGCGTGTATAATATTTTGTCATAACATTCAACAAATTTCATATATAATACATGTACATAATTTGATGAATTCGTTTGACTACAATGTTGTATGATGTGAAAAACTTTTGTACATAAAAACCAGAGTCAAATCAAAGCAAATTTGGCAATAACCAGGAAACTAAATTTATGTTTTTAATTGCATTTAATACGTTTATATTGATACAATTAAATTACTAATATAACTGATAATTTTGATATAATATGGATTTATTATTTCTTGTAAAACAAAGTAGTATACAACAATAAATGCGTAAAATATTTTTTATCTACTTTTTTAAATTTGTATTTAAAAACACATTATTTATAAATTATCAAATAAAGTTTTATCATGTTATTAATTATTATAACAATATTTTCATTTAAAAAATAAATTTAAAAGGACAGGTTACAATAAAACAATACAAAGTGTTATTTTGATTATATTAAAACTTATATATATATTTTTAATTATCAAAAATTTTACTACGAGTACCTCGTGAGTACAATTAGTTATGTAATTTTTTTGTATTATTAAACAGTATAGTGTCATATTTATTAACAAATGTATAATGTAAAAACATAAATATATATGCTTTTGAAAATTTTGTTTAACATTTTTGAACATCCATCAGCGGTATACTTTTTGATATTGAAGTTATAAATGTACATTTTATTCAATCAAACTGCAACAACAATCACTAACGCACAAACATTATTTGAAATAAAAAAATCTTGTTTTTGTAGTTTATATGCTCTTCTCTTAAATTTTGGATGTTTACATATTAATGTTCTTTTTCTGTTATTTCAGCAAATACATTTTCAGTATCGAAATTGTTTCTTTTATTTTTTTATTTGAATATTTTGAAATGAAAAAGCTATCAAAACCTTAGCAAAGAGAAATAAAAACATTAATTTAATAAAATACGATAATTGAAAATGCCGAGAGAAATTAAGTTTAAAATACTTTAAATATTTAGAATTATTCAACTCTACTTTTTAACTCTTTAATGCAAATTCCTTCTATGATATATACAATGTATATATCCTGCGT
>JABFQC010000047.1:0-43946 GCA_022817085.1 Psilanteris sp. ZL-2020
GTCAGTAATAAAGCAATCTTCATTTAACTTGTCAAATATATATTTTCAGTTTTTAATAACATTTTACTGCCAGTGATTTCAGTACAGTTATAATAATCAGCACCTTTTAGTTAAAACAGTTTATTTATTTTACACTTATATTTATATCATTGTATAATTTATATTTTATTATTAATTTTTTTTTTTTTCAACAAATTTGTATAATAATGATATTTATCGAAACTCTGTTTTTATAATACAAATAATTTAAGGAATGTCACTTTACATATGTTTCAGACAAAATAGTAATCAACTGACATTTTAAAATTTTGTGAATTACAATATTTGTTGTTTTTTATTTTGTTTAATAAACATTAAGTATATGTCTTGTTGATAATATTTTTCAAAATAAATATAAAATTACTACTGTTATATAATTCATGAAATATATTATAATTCTGTTTTTAGCAGATAACAGTTTATATTATAATATATATAATTATTGAAGAATCATAATTTAAATGATGTATATTTGAATTTAATCATCCTGCATACTAAAATGTGATATAACTTAATTTTTATACTTTTTAAAGTAATTTAAATATTCAAAATTAAAAATAATGACAATAGTTGCAAATTACTAAAAATAATTTACTTATTATTATTATTATTATTATTATTATTATAGTATTTTTATTACATAAAATCAAACCTTATTATATATGTATATTTGTTAATATTTATTTGAAAATATTTTGAATATTATAATATGTAGATAATGATGCATATATTGATGTATAATAAAATAATATAAATAATACAAGAAACGTCAAATTATATACTTCTTAATATCAGTTTGTATATACTTTTGCATAAATCTTTTATAAATTTAATTTTGTAGTTGGATATATTTTTTTTTATCATATTTTTATTCTGTATGTTCTAATACAATTAATAGGAAATTGTGAACAGTACCATGTTAAAGCAGATAATCTAAGTGTGCTAAATATGATATTTCATAATTTGAAAGATTGGTGAATATAAATATTATAATCAAATGAAAACACTTTGATCACGTATGTCGCAACGAGTAGTTTATGTACTATTTTAATTACAGTTTTTAATAAATATAATATAACAAAATTTTGTGTAAGAAATAAAATGTTCTAATTTATTTATAATTTTATAAAAATTTATTTATTAAGACATTACAGATGGTGTATATTAGTAAAAGTATTGTTGATAAACTAAAGATTTAAAGAGAAATTAGTATAATCATGTAAGCGTTTACATGTGAATGATTGTCTTTTTGTGAGTTGCGTATTTTCTGTTATTGTTAATGCGAATCAACGATATGACAATGATAATGTGCAAGATAAAGTAGTTGCGTTTAAATATTATACTTAATACATACAAATGTACGTGATAAGATTAAATGATAAATGCTGCTTTGTGAGTATTACTGTAAAAATATAAGTTAGACTTAATAAACTTAATTTAGACCAAATTACATATTTAATATATCCATTATTCTTTGTTTTCTCAATACTCTTATTTGTACTTTATTAGTGAATAAAAGTTTTAAATCAATATGAAAGTTATTAATTAATGTTAAGTTACTTATCAAATTAAATAGTATCTCCTCTATTTATCATTAAAATCATAATATTTGGATAAATTATATTAGTTTTACTATTTTTATATATTTTTATAATTTATAATATACTTGTATAGAATTGTTATATATAATTAACTTTAATTTTAATTTATTTTCTTTAATTTTAAACTATCGTTTTTTAAATGATGAATTATTAATTTTGCATGTGGAATTCTATGAGATTCATACTTTTATTATATTTATTAATAACATAATTACATGTTACATCTGAAAAGTATTATAATTAAATATTAGAAAATTATTCTTTTTTTAATTTGAATTTGTTTTTAATTCAAAATATAATACATTGATAAAATGTTTTGTTTGGCTTAGTCAAAAAATGATTATTTTTGTATATACATTGAACTTGTTTGATTTAATCAGTTAAAATTTGATGTAAATATTAATTTAGTATTTTCAATCAACTATGTATAGATATATAAGTTGACATACGCATATGTTCACGCTAATCAAAAATGAATAAGGACAACGAGATACTCATCTAGAAACATGCTTAAATGCTTCGAACGACATTCTATATTGTAAATATTCAGTAAATAAGTATTATATAGTATAAATTAGTGTTTGTATAATAGAGTATAATTCAAATATATTATTCAACATTTGTATATATATATAATTATATTATATTGCAACCATATACTTATAAATTAGAATAGAGTTATAAAGATGATTGTTTTCCTATTTTTTAAATTAAAAATATATTAACAAAAATGCAAATAATGATATGTAATTTATTTTGTAATCAATAGATATTTGTTTTTTTTTTAATTTAATTTATAATTTAATTACATTTTCACAATAGACATATACTTTTGTCATTAATTTTATTAAGAGTATTTTATTTTAAATTACAAAAATTGTAAGTAACAAATAAGTAAAATATATTATTCTACGTATATATCAAGTATTTATTATTCTGTTATAATTTATTTGAATCTTTCCTGTTGTATGATCAGAACACTGAAAATACTGTTAATGTGGTTTTATTGACCAAGATACTATTTTGTTACAATGTCAACACCACGTTCTTTCATAAATCAGGTATCAATGATTTTGCACTGTAAATTATGATCTATTATTAAATTGATTATGCATATTTGTATGATATTTAAAGGATATTTTAATTTTGTAATTAAGTTTAGAGTATATTTAAAAGTATTATTTATTTTTATATATTTTTGTATAAATAAAATATTTATTTTATTTTATAGTATAACTTTCCATGCATATTGTATATATATATATATATATTTAATTAATTTTTTGTTTCCAAAATATAATTATGTGATAATTTTCGCTTGAAATTTAAAATAGGATGTATAATTTACAAAGACTTTTTTTAGCTAATAATAAAATTTTTATTAAATTCATTTGTATAATAACAAGCAATTACAATTTTAGGTGGAATTAAGGCTGGATTTGCTGGTACTGTATGGATACCTCTTAATGATAAACATCGCCCGTCCATCCATGATGCGAAACCAGATTATGTGATAAAACACGTAACCGAATTATCAAGGATATTGAAACGTAGACCTGATGCACCTGAACTCGAAGATACATCTTCTAATGCGTCTGACGGCTTGTAATTCTATATCCCAGAATTACATTACAACATTTACCCGAATGCATTATCTAATGCGTTATCACACATTCGCTAAGTTCGTTAAACATCTTCGAGAAGAATCTTCAGTGTATTGTTATTCCGAGCCATAATGTTATGTTAAACTTTAGACTGAATTAATCTTGTTTATCGCCAAAATGGCGTGTGATTAGAATAGATCACATTAGATAATATTTTTATTCTATTACTTGTTTTCTCTTTTGTTTTCTTCTTCTGCATTCTGTTTTTCATTAGCCTGTTTTGTTTTTGTAAAATATTTGTTTAATTTTTGAGACAGTCAGTCTCATTTACATAACTATATACCTCAAAAGTACAAGACAAATGCATATATATATATATATATATATGTTTATATATTTATATATATATATACACACATATATATATATGTATATATTTTAAATGTAAATATTTGTAAATTATCACATATATTTTTTCACGAAATATTTTGTTGATACTAATGTTATTCCAATAAATTCCAGAAATATGAGTTTTAAAATGTAATAACCAGATGTATAAAATCTCAGAATATTATAAATAAAGTTACGTGTAATTAATAGTGTAATTCTGTAAACATATATCCCATTCATCGTGATATAGTGCACAAATACTTGATTTTAATTTCAACATTATATGCTCAAAAATGATTAATTATGTATCTGGAAATTTGCGTTTTTAGTGTTCCTTTATATATTACTATTAAAGTTATAACGACTGTCGCAAAAACAATAACTGTTACAAAAATGCAAACTTCTCTTTTCGCAGTCTATTCTGCAATTTTGTTTCTTCAAATATTTGTTTGAAAATACCTGCATGTTTTTTTCTACATCTATAATAAGGCTTTTACGTAAACAATGTAATTAACTTTTATTAGCATATATGTATCTATACGAAACTTTATGTACCTTCCGATTTGTCCAAATTTATTTGATTCTCATTAATACTTTGCGTTGAGTATGATATTTCATCTTTCGATGCAGAGATTGAATCTTTTTGTTCATCGGCAAACTCTGAGTATTGTATGCTCCTATCATCTTCAATCTGAATAGTTTTATTCCGATCGTTATTTCGGTCTCTTTTGGATTCGTCACGATATTCTGTCGAATCTACAGTTTGTGACTCCTCGTTCTCTGATAAAATCTCGTCTTCATAATCATCTATGTAATGCTCATTATTCAAATCTTCTTCATTTTCCTCTACTTCTTTAATGATGCTTGGGTATTTGTTTATCTTTTCCAATGAATCATTTTCTTCTTCTGTATTCATTTCTTTTGATTTCTTTACTTTCTGGTTATCTGAATACGTTAAATGTGTATCTTTAATTTTTGTCTCTAATAAATCATTACTTGAATCTGAAAATTAATAAAAGTAATTTAGATATAACTTAAAATTAAAAAAGAAAGAATAATTATAAAAAAATAAGTTTACTGAAATTCAAATTATAACAATATATTATGTTGAATGTTACTATTTTATTAAAAGTGCCTTCTTCATGTTTATAGGTGTTTATTATAAATCATTAAATATAGATACAAATAAATAATAAAATCAAATATAAATATTAATTGTATTAAATAAAAATGTGTTAGATGTATTAGATAAAATAGTATGTATAATTCTGTAGTTTTTGGTTCTGTTACAATAAAAGAATTGTATTTCATAGTCTTGTTTTTATCTATTAAGAATAATAATTTTCTCAACTTTTTAAACAAGTTTGTTATTTGAATTATTTGATATATGCAAATTGATATATGAACTTATAAAGTTTTATGTATGTATTAATAAATATACATATATACATATCACCTGTGCAATCACTTTTATATTTTGATAAACTAGATAATGGCCAATTAGAGGAAGTGGTTTCATTTCTCATTTCCGCCATATTGACAATATCATTTAACTGAATTCGCTCCATCTTTTTAATGGAGTTTTCGGCATAGCTTATCTGCTGCTGTCTTTCTTCACTCTTTGCTTTTGTTTCCTCTTTCGACTTCACCTTTTGCAGCTTTAAGCGTTGTTCCAAAATCGATCTCGTTACCTGCGAATATTGGTTTATGATAGTTAACAATTTTTCAAAATACAAATGCGGTTGTTCACAATTTATTGCTGTATTATCTTCATGCTTATAAAAGTTAAATTTTGGTTCTTGTTATTTATTTCTAAATTAAAAACGGTCGTAATATAATCACATCATATTATATTTTGTTCAGAAATGTATTCGCAAGAAAAATTATTCTGTAAAATTTTCTAATAATATTTAAACTTTAAAAATATAAATAAATTATTTTTCTGTATTATAGTAATGATAACAAAAGTTATAATATACAGCATTATATTATATAGAAAGTTGTATACAAAAGTAGATTTTGTTTATAAAAACAAATGCAAGTTTCTTATTTATTTAAACGTTTTTGAAAAAAAGAAAAAAAAAAATAATAAATAAAAAGATTCGTATGAAAGGTGTGAAATTTTTCGCGCGAGTACTAATGTTGGTTTTAATTATAAATTTACTCGGGTATACAAGAACAGGTTCGAACATTACACGAAGTGCAGACATTGCCGTTCTTTTTTGTCGTCAAGTTTTGTTTGTTTTTTTCATTATTTACTTTTGCATATTGCCCCGTTGTTTCTTTGGCCTCATTTTTCATCTAATTTTAAGTAGTATGAATTAACATTAAGGTTTTTTGTATTTTTACAAATTGATAAGTTATTAATTAAGGATATTAGGATGAAAGATAAATTTATATAATATTACTCACCATTTGACATAATTCTGTGTCTTTGCTTTTATGAAATAAAGTTCTACAAATATGTTCAGCTTGGTTCGGATCCACGTTGGTTTCTATTAAAGTCTGAAGAATGTCTCGTTCGGTTATGTGAATTTCTGGATTAGCATCTACTAGAACGACATTTTTTTTGGATGGTATGCAAGTGCCTGGCGTATTACCAATTAACTTTTCATAATGTTTCAACTTATCAATTACTTTATTATCATCTAAAACCTTTGGAGGAGTGGGTGGTTCAGGTTTTAAAATTGTAGGAAATTTTTTTGAATAAATATAATTTGACAAGTGTTCGTATTCTTCATCATCCTCGTCGTCGATGCTTAGTGATATTTTGAGTTGATAGATTTCATATAACATTCTATGCTGAAATCATTTAAAATAATTTGCATTAATTGAGGGTTTATTGTATTCATTAATTATATAAAGAAAAACTAATTTTTGTAGAATATATTTGCAAGTAATAAGTATTAAGTATTTATAAGTAATAACGCATGGAGTATATATTAACACAGTAGTGTTTCTGAGTACAGTTTTATATATTTTTATTTTAACAAAAGAAACGGAGAAGCACACAAAGTATATACAACTTGTTTATTCTCTTTATAATTACTTTGTCGAGGATATTCGCATTCTTTTCGAGATGTTTCCGGAATACTTCTTTAAATTCCTTATCAGTATGTAGTCGTTTTCGAACAATGTCTTGCGTAATATCGTAGACGAATTGTGAATAACGTGCTTCTTCTTTTTCACTGTGCAACGTTAATTTGTTGGAATTGCACTGTTTTGACTCATTGCTTTCGTCGCCACTTTGACGAGGACTAGAATTGTCAGAAGCAAAACTCGAGGCGTATTCAGGTGACTGATTGCGTTTGAACACTTGGCACTTTTCTTCAGTTTTGTTATTAGTTTTCCTCTTTTCCGATAAGTTTCTAGTATACTTTTTATTGTACCAACAATCCTCGTGCTTGCAAGGACTTCGGGATTTCGACATCGATTTCTGACAATCCTTATAACACACCGAGGACTCTTCACAGTATGGACTTCTGCGACTTCGCCGATAACACTGAGCCTTACTAGAACTCGATGATTTCAAAATGTCCTATAAGATGAAAATGTGTAAAGAAGATTATTTATTTAATACCACTGTAACGACGTAACAATAATATTATGACTAACGATTGAAAAATAAAATCTTTTACTTCGTTTCTAATTGTTACGAAAATTATATCCTGTCTGTACTGTTGATTGATTATTTAATATTTATATTAAAATGTTATAAATGTCAATTTATAACATTTATTTTATTACTTAAAACTTATGTTAATTAAATATGACTTTTTTGATTATATGAAATAGAATCTTTAATTCACATCATAATATAATACGAATTTAATAATATTACACATTTATAACATTAGATTATTACATTATATAACATAACATATAACATTACATTTTTATTAATAAAAACATGAAACCAAAAAGTTATATTTTTATTGTATATGCACAAAACAAAAGTGATTTAACCTTTGTTTCTATAGATGTAGAATTAATTAAAGAAATTGTGAAAATAATAGAATATTTTTCTTTACAAGAAGTTTCAATAAATTTATTAATTTTATTACAAACCACAATGATTATTTTTAATACTATCAAATTGAATAAATTTTAAAATAACAGACATTAATCTTTGAACTTACAGCGGGATGATGTTCCGTATCATAAGCTAATGTATCAATTATTTCGCACGATGGACTTTGCTGCAAACTTCTTTTGATTTTTTCGTCCTTTAACTCTCGTTGCCTCTTGCTTCGTGTGTATCTTTCATTTCGTGTTTCTACAACGCTTTTTGCCGTTAAAATACGTCGCAAATGACATGCCATGGAATTATATGTTGCTAATTGATTAAAGTAGCCTTGTCCGTTAGGATTATAAACTGTAAGTTAAATATCAATTGTTAATTCGAAAGATAACAATTCAAAGGAAAATAAAATGAATATACGCTATTATATTTATTGTGTAAAATAAATAATATTGAACATTGTTGAACCTGAGCTTTTTAGATTGATAGAAGCACTTCTGCCACATCTTGTCATTTTTGAAACTTTATTTATCTGAAGATTTGACGTCTATTAATAAATCTTTAAATGTAAAATTGTACAAAGTTTCGTCTATGCAGAATATTATATGATGTTATTTCGAAATTAATTTACTTATTTCATAGTTAACGGGAGGACGTTTATTTTGGGTAATACTTGTATGACGTAACGTATAATAAAATGGATTTGTTTTGTATCCGTTGCCAGGCGACAGAACCAAAGAGATCAAGTAGAAAATCGAGCTACCGCGGATATTCAATTCTATTTTTTTATTCACTCACGGTATACATGAAGTAATATTTTTTTATTTGTAAAGATCAATTGAGTTTTCAAAGGGACCATAATGCCGATGTAGTGAATTATTCATTGGACTTTTCATTTGCATATGTAGAAAATTGTGGATATTCAGTTACTTTTTATCTTTAATACTCTCAGTTAAGCTACAATAATAATTGTATAAGAGAGGATTCAAATAAATACGAAACATTCGTAAAATGTTATCAAACGTCAATTTCAATTTATATATTATATATAAATGCTACATAATATTAATAAATTAGTGTATTTACTTTTAATATTCCGAATAATTAAACTTTTTTTTTGTCAAAAAATTTTGAATGGAGCATGCTGTTTAATCAGAAATACTATATATTTGGCAAGTTTTTCATTTAAAATATTTTGTTCAGTTTTTTTATGTCTCTAATGGATCTTATATATTAAATTTGTATAAATATTAAAATTCTTATATTACTGTTGCCTATAAAATTAGACGAATTTATTTTTAGCCAAAATTAAGAAAATTATATTATTTCTTGTAATTCCGTTTGTTAAAGCTTATCGAATTAATTTATTTATATGGTTGATTTAATATAATCTAATTATTGTAAGTAATTTATTATAATCTTGTGATTATAAAATGTTCAATAAAAAATGATGTTATCTTAATTACATTTATCTTAATTAAAATTTTATTTGGTGCATGCAATTAAATAATTATGAAATTAATTAACAGAATAATGTATATAATTAATGGATAAAGATATTTGATTCTATGATAAGTTTTTAATTATAACTATCTAATCTAATAAATATAATTACAATGTTATATTTTTCACTTTTAGCTTAGAAGAAATGTATTGACAGTTGCTTTTATTAATTAATTACTCAATCTCGGGTTTTAAATTAATTTATTTAGTCACAGTATCGGTAATGTAGATAACATATTTGTTATCGTGTGTATATCTGTAAAACATTTATTTTTCGGGTATTCGAGTACTATAGATAGTGCCATTAAAATTAAAAAAAATATTTTTAATTATACAAAATACTTAAAAATACTAATTATAAAAAATGAACGTACTTTGCAGATTAATAATAACGCATATGATTTTAAAAGATAATAACATAAGATATTGTTTTTAATAATTTTTGGAATTTGTATTTTGAATAGATTTTGAGTCATTCCTTAATTCGATTTAATATACTTTTTTTTTATTTTAAAATCATAATTATAATAATTCAAAATTCTTTCGTATTAACATTAGATAATATTTGCATTAAAGTATTGAACTTTAATTTGTTTTGTTAAATTTATTTTCGTTTAATTTAATTCTATATTTTATACTAGTTTAATCATGTATTTTATTAAAACTTTTATATTTTGAAAAAAATATATAATTAAACAATTTGATCTTATTAATTAGTTACACAAATAAGTTAGTTAGAAAAATAAAAATAATTTATTTTGGCTGAATTATAAAAGAAACAAAATGTATATATGACGCATGTAAATAAATACAGGTAACAATTGAACTTAAAGGTAATAGATAGGAGGTTACATGATTAATACAAGGTTACAAGGTTAATATGACACCATATTAACATTATATCACAAAATTCAAGCAATAAACATATTTATGGTTGTTTTATATATTGTTTTACTATAATGCTCCGTCAAACATATTACGTGATGTAATAAAGTTACAAAATTGATATGACTCAAAAACAAATGCCAAAAACAAAAAGAAACTTATTTGCCCGCGTTATAATGTTAGGAAAGATAAATAAATAAAGATACATCAATTGCACACAGGTTATCACGTTCGAGTCTCGAGGCCATTACTTTATTGTAAGCATTTTTTCAGTATATTAAATATCTACGTGGTCGTTATTTATATACAAAATTTATATTTAACTTTAAATAACTAATTCTTTATTTGCACATTTATTTAAAGTTTGTAATTGTCATGAACAGGACAATTGTTTGAAGTTAAATTAATTATATTTATACTTTTAGATAGAGCAATTTAATTATCAAAATTAATCAATAAAATGAAGTATTTTTAGCCAAGAGCGCGAGTTCACATTCTTAAATTATTAAATCAAGTGTCAATTTATGTTCAATTGATGTTTTGAAATTTGCAGTAACAGCAAATCATATGTCAAAATAAGCGAAACCGCACTCATTCTAAAACAGTGTTAATATATAATTGATTATGTCTATAATTCAGAGGTGAAATTTGATTGGTTTTTCACTCGCGAGTATTAATAATTGCGTTGTATTTTGGTTACATTTTGAACGGTAATAATAATTACGATGTAATACATATATAGTCTCATAATCAAATACCAGTACATACGTTCTTGTATGATTCATGTCCACGTTCCGGAACAATTGCGAATGCTAATACGAACGAATAATAGCAGTCGATTGAAGCACGTCATACTGTGCTGATCTCTCGCAATGCTGCTATTGTGTATAACATTAGGGACGTGCGTGATCGTCGCAATATGTACATATGCGTACGTTTTTTGGAGTAAAATCAAGCATTTGAAGGATGCCGGCATACCGTTTATTACGCCTTATCCATTCGTTGGAAATATGAGTAAAGCCGTTTTCCGACAATCCAGCTTAGTTGACATTTTTAAAGAAATTTATAATTTATCCCCGGACTCGAAATATGTCGGTTTTTTTGATTTGATGTCACCTTGTATAATGGTTCGTGATCCGGAGCTTATCAAAACTATGACAGTAAAAAATTCTCATATATTTCTAAATCGTCGAGGATTCGTCGATGAAGATTGTGAGCCGTTTCTTGGGAAAGGCTTGTTTCAATTAAAAAGTGATAAATGGCACAGAATGAGGGCGTTACTCAGTCCATCGTTTACTTCTAAAAAAATGCGCAATATGTTCTGCTTAATGTCCGAATGCGCCATCGATTTTGCAGATTACATTAAAGATCATATGGCAAACGAGGATGTTAATATGAAGGACATTTTCACTAGGTATACAAACGATGTTATCGCCACCTGCGCCTTTGGCATTAAAATTGATTCTATGAAATATCCGAAGAATGAATTCTACACGCTAGGAAGAAAGACTACAGATTTTGATGGTTTTTTGTCGCTCAAATTCTTCTTAACTCGTAATTTCCCGACGTTGACAAAACTCCTGAAAATAAAGCTTATCGAGGACAAGATGATTAAGTTCTTCACGAGTGTAGTTAGTAAGACGATACGCTTGAGAGACGAGAAAAACATTACGCGTCCGGACATGTTGCAACTAATGATGGAGACTAGGGGCAAAGACAATGAACTTAATGAAGAAGACATGGCCGCCCAAGCCGTTGGTTTCTTTTTTGCTGGATTCGACACAACGTCCACGGTAATGTCTTTTATTGCTTATGAATTATGTCTAAATCCAAAGGTTTATAAAAAGTTGCAAGAAGAGATTGATTTGGTTTGGGAAAAAACTGAAGGAAAGCCAACTTATGAAGATATCAATGGAATGGAATACATGGAAGCGGTTTTGAATGAAACCCTGAGACTTTATCCACCTGGCTTGATCACCGAGAGAGATTGCACCGAGCCGTTTGAATTGCCGCCACACTTGCCTGGTGAAAAACCGTACCTTTTGAAACCAGGAATGAACGTCTGGTTTCCAATTTTCAATATCCACCGGGATCCAAAATATTATCCGGAGCCGCTCAAATTTTTGCCAGAAAGATTTTTAAATAAAAAGCTATCGGTCAGCGATATGAGTTACATACCTTTTGGCATGGGACCCCGGATGTGTATCGCTAATCGTTTTGCTATGTTAGAAATGAAAGTGGCGTTTTATTATTTATTATTAAAAAACAATTTAGTAGTATGCTCTAAAACAGTGATTCCATTTAAATTTTCGAAAAAAAGTTTTATACCTTTACCCGAAGGTGGATTTTGGTTCAAGGTTCAACCAAGGATTTTGTTCACATAAATTTGTATTTATATGTAAGCACGTGTCAAAATAAAATACCAACAATTTACTTTTCAATATATTTTAATATATTAATTTACATTTAACTAATACTAAGTTTATAGAAATAAATAAATAAATTAATTTCCATAATGTGACTAATTAGAATCGAACCGTACATCTTTAAACAACTAAAGATAACAAACCGCATCCCTGCTGCAAAGTGTTATACGTATTTAAAGAATGCACGGTCAAGTTCTATTTTGCGTATATACGTACGTATCATTTCGTATAAAAACGTATAAAAATGAAATGCAATTAAAACAGTCAAATACATGTCACGTAGATATGATTATTATGAGCTATAAATAATTTACGATTATTTTGAGAAGATTTCAGAGTAATTATTAAGTTTGGAAGAATACTGTTTATAATTATGTAAAAGTGGTTTTAAAAATGCATTTTAGGATAACAATGTTTGCAAAATACATAATTGCATTATTTTCATTTGTAAGGTAATTCGATTAATTTGTATTACACTCACGCATGCGAAAATTCACACGTATACTTAATTTAAGTATTCACGTAGACAAATCATTAATTTCGATTATAATCGAATTAAGAACAAAAGGCTAAATCGATTTTGTATATTAAATCAACGGTTTGTGTAACCAGACGACACACATGTAAATGAATTGCTATCCGGAATTTTGTTTGTGGTTTGCGTATCTGTGTTTTCCTTATATTCTGAATTATGCCTTTCACTATCCTTTTTTTCTTCTTTATCTGCACCAGAAATTACGTAAACAGGTTGTTGATACTGTGCAAGAAAATGACGCTCAATAGGTAGAGATTTTGTATGATCATCTTTTGTTCTTATCTAAAAAATATATTGTATTTTTAATAATTAATCAAATTAAGCACATTTTTTTAGTACATTTTATATTGTAAATAATTTTAAATAATAATATATTATAATATCATTTTATAAACAATATTTCAAATAAATTTATGTAATTATTAAATTATGATAGAAATGTAATCTATAGCATTTATTATTATATTAAAAAATTAAACATATTAAGAAGGATTGAATAAAAAACTTAATTTAAAATCAATAAATGTAAAGTATTATTTCTCGATATATTTCTCGATACAATTTTAATTGAAACATAATAGTATCTTTTACCTATTTTATTTTCAATATTTCATAATGACTTGTTAGATTTCAAAAAATTAATACGTTAATTTACCTTTTTACGATAAATCATTAAAATGATAACAAGACTGCAGATTACGAAAGCACTTGCTGCTCCAATTACAAGTGTCGCCGTTTGATAGAAAGGAGCGTGTATTTCCGTAAGGACTTCCCTTTGTTCTAAGGCAATAATTCGATTTTGTGTTGTTCGTGCTGGAGTTTTATGAGTGAATCGAGATGTTGTTGCATCCGCAACGTAATCAAGAATAATTAATTGCTGAAGTCTTGTTAATTCTTCAAGATAGAAAGCTACGTCTATCTTGTTAGGTCCAATAATTTCAAAATCAATTATCGCCGAATCTTGACTTATTTGAACATTAAGGCCATCTTTAACTGTGGCTCCTATATCACGTAGAAAATCATCTGCAGCGGTTGCAAGATGGAGTTCGTCATCTTTTGTAAAATGTCCAGGAAAACGAAGAGTAACTTCAACTGCTTCGATTGGCATAGGCACTAAATAAAATAATAATGAATCAATATTTGATTTAACTTAATAATTAAAATCGTATTTTATAACTATTATTGAGTGGTTATGGTTTATTGCGGTTTACCGTGTTAGCTTAAATTAACTTACGACAAATATTAGTTCCTTTGAAGAATGGCTTTGTGCCGACTAGTTGGTTACCAGCTTCGTCCACGCACCAACAAGTATTTCCTGCGCATTGTGTGGGCTCAAATCTGCCGTATCTGTCACAAATTGCTGGTACATGACCTCTTTCGCGCATTATACGACATCGTGTTCTGAAAATTTCATCAACTCGTTTTGGTTTCGGCGTTAAGCCAAGAATAGCATTTTTAATGAAAGTCATTTCCATTTCCGCTTCTTTGTCAATGGGCCCCCGACCACCTCTGGCTTGACGGAAATTGCATTTGGGTTCCATTTGGCGAGTCAATGAACCTTTAAGTGGTTCTCCTTTTCTGTTGACACACCAGCATACTTGAACATGTTCCAAACATTGCACTGGTTCCCACGTTCCAGTTTCTGGATCACATCTGTACGTAAATGGTATTCGTTTATTATTAAGAAAAAATAAAGTTTATTTTATATAATGAGCATTTTTATTACAAGTTATAACAAAATTACCTGGGTAAGAAAGTGGGTTGCTTAAGTCTTTGAGAAGTCTTTAGATTTTTTTCTCTCAATGCTTCGCATTGCGAAAGAACCGGGCATACAGAGTTACATGCCAATCGGCTAGTAAAATCATTATGCCCCATCATGCATTCAGTGGTTTTTCTACACTCATTTATTTCTGGATCGAAATACCACTTTTCTGTTGAAACAATGGAGTTATTACACGGAACAAAATGAGGAGGAGAAAAACATACATCTCGAGGTTTCGGACAACACACTGCATATTCATTGAGAGGTGAAAGTTCGCATTTATGAGTAGAGGGACAATGCGTTCCTCGAGGTCCACAGATAGCTAAAGCATTATTGTTATCTAATAGAGGTGATCCATTCGGACAGGGATTTTCCTTCTTTGGCAAGCACACGGGGACTGGGGGGCAAGGAGGTACACTGCATGCAACTTCAATCATTCTGCAGATTTCATTTTCTCCACGACAGGTGATATTTTTGCAAGGGTCTCGACATGAGCATATAGGACATCCACTTTCAGGATCGAGCTCAAATCCGTCATGGCATTCTAAACCACATTTAATTTCGGAACACAATTGCGGCATGTTACACTTGGGAGTCAATCCTTCAATGACTCGCGTTCCTACGATTTCTCGACCCTCTTTATCTACACACCAACATATTCCTGAATGACACTGAATGGGTTTAAAAGTACCATCTGCGTCACACACAGGGATATAGCTACGTCTGCCGGGTTCGCCAGATTCTCTAACAGCGTGTTCAGCTACTGCTCTCGCGTGTTGACAAGCTGTTGCAACCACTGGAGCAATACATTGTGTACCACAACCCGTTGAGCAACATTTATCTGAATTTGCACATTCTTGATCGCTACTGCATTGTACTTCACAGCTAGAGGAACTTGGTATTAGATAAGGGCACTGTCCGGGTTTAATTAGAAGACAAGCCGGAACTGGTGGGCAATAAGCATCTGATCCACAGTTCACGTCAACCATAGTGCAAGATTCATTCAAATTGCAATTGACGTCTTTACAGGGTTCATGGCATTGACATTTTTGACAACCTACTGAGTCTATTTCATATCCGTATGGACATATTAAGTCACAAGTAAAGTTATCACAGTCGTCAGATAACATTCTAGAATGAACACAGTTGGTGGCATTTGGATTAATGTCGTGTTTTATAGGAATTCCGTATTCGTTAACGCAGGAACAAACATTATTTTGACATTGAAGGGGATTGTAAGAGCCGTCTTCCAGACATTGCGGTGGAAGAATCGCAGAAGTCATTCCTTCTCTGGTTCCTTCCATGCGTTCGTTGAAGTCTCGTAAATATTCACACACTGAAACGGATTATGATTATGAACTTGTTGCAAGACATATAATTTATTAACATTAAAGTATTAAATTTACTTGTTGGAGATTTAATGGGTTGGCTAACTGAGCAACAAACGGATTGTCCAGCTTCTGGAACTGGAGTACAAACATGGTTATCAGGGCAGGTTGAATTATTGTTACATGTTAACGCGTTTCCATCCTCATCACTTAGAGGAGCTCCTGAAGTGCAAGGACTTTGATATGTAATTCTAGTCTTGCATTCAGGTTTGGTCATACATAGAAAGCCAGTACATCCTGCTTCCTTTTGTAAAGTACATTCTTGTCCTTTTGGACATTCGTATCTAAAATTACATTTTTTTAAATTAAGTTACTTGAATTTATCATTATAATTAGTAAATGTATATCTTACCCTTCACAAGGGTTATCACATTCGCAAGTTGGACAACCAGTTTCATCCACTTTAAATCCATATTGACAAACTTGTGCACATTGTTGAACATCACAACTAGCCGGAATTGATCTGCCTTTTGATAAGGTTTTGCATGTTACATTTTGCGATGCACCCATGGATCCAGCAACTTTTTTACCATCAGGGTACACACACCAACATACCAATCCGTTTCTTGAGCATTGTCGTGGCTCATATTCACCATCTGCAAAATATTTTTATTCATTAATTAACAATGTGTATGTTATAACATTAATATTTTGATTTATAATCAATCTACCTTTAGTACACCGTGGAACATATCCGCGTCCTTGTTTCTCAGAAACGCTCAACAACTCGGTTAACATTTTATTTCGATAACATGGACTGAGATCTGTAGGTGTTGCGCAAATTCCTCTTCCACATTTGTTGCTAAAGCAGCATTTTAACGGCGAGGGGCATTGGATATCGAATTGACACTGACCTTCGCAAACTGATGATTCAGTTGGACAAGTGCCAGTTCTTTGCAAACTCATATTTGCCGGACAACAGACGCCATACTCTTGATGAAGTTCAACGTGACAACTATATGATGGGGGACATGTCGGTTTTCCTGGTGTGATTCCACAAAGAAAAGGTCTGGGTGAATCAGCAATTTGTAGAGGTTCGCCAACAGGACATATCGCCGATAGAGATTTAGCTTTGCGACAACTTGGAATTGGAGGACACGGTGAACGAGCACATGGTAAATCAATGAGTTCACAAGTTTGGCTAGAGCTAGGACAAGTTATATTACGACAAGGATCCTTGCATTCGCACATTTGACATCCCGTTCTTGGATTTATCTGAAAGACACATGTTTATGGTTATTTATTTATTTGATGCGTTAAAGATGAAATAATTCTTAGACATAACATGCTAATTAATATAAATATAAATAATGGCTAATATAAATTGCAATATGTGTTTTATTTATGACCGGTATCTTCAGATATTTTCATGATATTTTTTATTGCAATGATGACAATACATTTTCTATAAAGTAAGTATATTTTTATTAAATGAGCAAGTTTTGAATTATCACAACAATTTCAAGTAATAATCCGTTTAAAATTATGTTTATTACATAGATTGACAACAATTTATAATTAAAATATATTAATTAAACATATTGATGTTAATGTAAGAAACGTGTATAACTGTACTGTACTCGACAATTTTGATGTTGAATTGATTAATTAAAGTCCTCGGGCACATTAGGTTTAGTTTAAACAGTAATAAATAAATTCTTTACCTCAAATCCTAAAGGACACAGCATTCGGCAATTATGTGCCGGACACGGTTTTGGATTGTCGCAGTCCACGAGGTTTTCGCCAGCTGCACGAGTGCCTACGATTTCGTCACCTAATTCGTTCACACACCAGCATGTTTCGTTAAGCACGTCGCACTGAATTCTTTCGAATTCGCCAGTCTCGTTGTTGCAGCGCGGAACCAATTGTAATGGCCCCGTGGATCCGAAAGCACGCGATCGTCGTGTCGCAGCTAAAGCCAGCTGTTCGCATCCGGTTAATTCGCCAGGCACGCATCTTAACCCACAAGCGGTTTTGCAACACCGTTCACTCGTTATTTGACAATCGTAATCGTTTTTGCAATCAGAGGCTCTTGTTGGGCATATATTTTGTTCTTCGTATGTCGGACATCGTCCTACGTCTTTTAAAATTGGCTCTGTAAACATAAATTTAAAATGTGTAAATGAATATATTTTTATGAAGAAATAATGTTTTCTAATATTATTTAGTATACTTTTTTTAATATGAAAAACTATATTTTTAAAGTAATCTCGTTCGTATTAATTCTGTCTGAAAACCCAAATATCACTATATATAATTAGTTTCATAATTCTAAATAAAAATTACTCGTAAATTACAACGAGCACAAATTATTGTCTTTAAATTTATATTAATAATTGCTTCCGTATATTGATAGAGCATATATATAGTTGATTATACATTCGTTGGCATTTTCTTTGTGAACAAATATAATAAAAGTTAAAACAATACAAATATTTTTAGAAAAAACTGTACATAAAAGTAATGTAAAATGTTAATAAAATGGTATTTTGTTGTTAATGAATTTTTATTATGCGTATATAGTGTGCTTTTACTGAATATTATTATTTATATTATTGTCTACATTGTTAAATAACAATTTCCAAACAATTTTCTATATTTGAACCATTTAATTTTAATTATCTATATTGCTTCAATGTAATTTTATTCGTTAATAAATAAATAATTTGATTTTGTCTTAGTTTAAATTATATTTAATATTTAAGATTTTAATTAATATGTAATTAAAGCGTATAATCTACGCTTTAATGCATGATTTATAGAAAATTAAACTAAAATTAATATGTATAGATTACATAGTTTATTATGATTTAGACACTATTATTAAGAATTCTTTCTATATTATTTCAGATGATTTACAAAAACGCTTCGTTTATTTTCACAGAGATATAAATACATTGCATTTTAAGAGATACAATCATTGAAAATAGGTTAAATATTTGCTAATAAATACTATTCTGTACTATAATATATGTTGAAAAATCATTTTATTTGGTTTAACGGCCTGAAAAATCTATAAAACAACATCCATTGATAATACTATAGAACAAGATTACATTAAAGTTTCTTAACGATCTCGTTTGTTTCTCGATGAGAAGTGATAAGTTCGGGCTATGTGGAAATAACAAAAATACTCCGGGTCCGCCTAACGGTTCATTACATCCTACTGCCACACTTACTGAATTTGCAGATATCTTTGCGTTGTGTATTCAGAAGCAAAAAGATTATAAATCCAGCAAAGAATGAATCGATAATTGAACTCAAATTTGGTCCTATAAAGTTACCATTGAATGTAGAAATTGTAACAATAATTCTACAAACCTACTTTGCTTTTATGTTATATGCCGAGTGGACTGTTTTTGTTCAGAAAAAAAAACTTTTATTATAAAAAAAGAACGTTATCTGCATTAATTTATCGCTGAAAATTATTTAAGGTAACAGTAAAAACGGTGTACTGTAATGTTTAGATGCTGAATATAAGTATTATGCGGTTTGAAATAAGATGAGTAATAATAAAAATGTGTGATTTTGTCAGAACAACATAATATATAGTATTATGCCGAGCGCCACATATAAAAGTAATGCATATAATACTACGCTCGAGTCGGGACTTTCTAGCGAAAGTGCCGGATGCATCGCCGAGTAGCGGCCTCGTATGCCGATGAACTTATTTTCTGTAACGTGTTTCTACTTTTGAAACTTCTTTGCTTTAGCCTGCCAACTCATTCAAGCCAATTGAGTTATGTTAACATGATTTCAAATTTTACGCGTGATGAGAAAGGAAATGCCGCTTGTTTCTCCTTGTAGTGCATAATTTAATCGAGTTCATCAGCTGTGGTAATAAATAGTATTTATTTGTTGCAATTTTGAATTCAGTTAAAATGTCAATTATGTTAACTTTTCTTGTTCAAAACCGTAACCCAGGTCGGAATTTACTATCGGCAAGTAACTGTTTCAGTACTGTTCTTCTGTACCGATTTGTTATAATATTTCAGTACAGAAAATCAATACAAATTTGAAACTCAAAATTAATACTAGTACTGATTATCACGTTATACTTCATAATCTTAAAACAAACTAAATTATTTGAATATATATATTTTTTAAATTAAGGACGATTTAAATTTATGTTTACAGAGAATCGAACTCTAGATTCCGGGGTGTTTAAAGTTAAATATTCTAAACATTAAAATATTTGACCTTTTTCTGTTAGACAGTAAACAAATAATATAAGGAGACTGCATTTATGCTCCGTTTTGTAATACGTAAACAGTACTGCTTTTTGATATTAAACGATCAACCATATAAAGTAATTGTATTAAATCAGTACTTGTAAGTATTGGATACATGTATTAAACGATAACGTTTTTAAGTAATGATACTTGTAGCTCTGCTTACCGAAGTTCGTACTACTTACTAAATTAAATAAAATACTACTACTACTGAATTCGTACTACCAAAGTAGTACACAATTAAAACGGGTCCCTTATCGTAAAACTATATATATTTCAGTATATATATAAAAAATTGATTATACACTACAGATTTCAGTACTGTAAATATACCAACATAATACTGTTATTAAGCAACTGATGTAATTCTGTATAAAGGTATCAATAATTCCGATACCGTTACATTACCGAATCAGTATTTTTACACCGAGAAAAAAAATATAATAAAAGTTACTATTTATATGATATTTTGAGGACAAGTGTACAAATATAGTGAATTTTATCAAAAAAAAAAAATGTTTGTCGAAAAAAGTAATACATTGATTAACACTTGTCTTCACAATATTTTATAAATAGTAACTTTTATATCTTTTTTTTTTATTGTTTAGTAAATTTATAGTACTGAAGTTCGGTATTGTATAACTAAACCAATAGTAATGTTCCAATACATTAAATAAGGTACTTAAATCAGGTATCGAAATTAATTCGTGTCTACGATACGAGAACGTTATTGTTTATGTACTACCTTGGTACTTAATAATAGCTGTTACAGTACATTTTTGACTACACTTAGAAAAATTTCTATTGAAAATTACCGTGCCAAAACAGTAATTTGATGCGATGTTTGTCAACAAAGAATGATTACCGTTAAAGCACAGTAAAAATATAGGGAAATCGAAGTAATGTTTACGTTATTTTGGGCTAATTTTTACGTGTTGGCAAACATCGCATCAGAATTTGTTTTGGCACAGTAATTTTTAATAGAAATTTTTCTGAGTGTAAAAATGTACTGTAACAGCTATTTTTAAGTACTGGTGCAGTGCCGGCTGAGGACTGTATTTCTGTTCCGAGACGAGACTCTGGAAGGGTAATGAAACAGTACGTATTTTGATTCCGATTTTATCAATAAAAACCGTACTGATACACAGTTCAATCATTACTGTTTTAGTATACTGTTTCTATACTGATATTCGATATTACACTTTTTGTACTTGCACAGTACTTAGCCGTTATTCGCCACTGGCAGTTTACCGAGAAAATTCCTACCTGGGAAGCTGTACCGAACCATGCATTTGCATTTATTTATTTACAATGTTAAATGGGATTAATTTCCAGTTTTAGTAAAAAGTCACTAATATAATAATCTTGATATCAGAATTGTTCGTTATTATTTATTACTGTTGAAGTATAAAATCATAGCGTTGCACGTAGAACCGTTTAAATTGCTTGGAAAAATATAATAAAATATAATAGTATTATGTTTTTTGTTATTTTGTTTCGTACATTTGTATGCCATTTCAAAGAGTTTTGCAACACTTTTGCTATTATATAAATGTTTAAGTATAAGTCAGTAATACGATTATAAAAATATTATAGAATTTTTATTGTATTTCTATTATACTTATGCTAATCAATATGCTTTTACTAAAATAGTACTGCTTGTTAAATATTCATTACATAGATTCAGAATTATGGATTGAATACGATTTCTTTTATTTCAATAAATTAATGGTCTTATAAGTATATAAAAATACATTGATTTAATTTATGATTTAATCTAAATAATATATTTGAATATTAGTTAATAATTAATAAAAGTTAAATTAAGTAGTGAACTTAGTATTTTGAGATATACTGCGTTTTATATGATCGTTTCTCTTTTTCAATTTGATATAACGTAGATCATTTATTATTATTCCAAAATATATCTATATAAAATAGTGCAAAAATTACTGTTTCAATTGGAAACAAAGAGTGTATTTCAAAAATAAAAGTTTTAACTGCACAAGTGTAACGTATTATGTAGACTGAAAAGTATGAATTGCTGAATTAACAATATTTTGTTAACTGGATAATTTGGCTAGATAATATGTCTATAATGAACTAACAAGAAAAATATTTGTTAAATTAACAATAATAATATAGTTACTCAGTAAGCAGAAAAATATTACTTTATTGAGAAGGTTTTATTGAAAATATTTCTCTGTATAAATTTGTGTTGAATAAGTATAACTGAAATAACAATGTACAATTTATAATAATAAGAAATAAGAATTTATATTAATTTTGAATTAGAGTATTGCTAATTAACTAACTAATTTCAGATATAAATTCAATCACGAATAATATCTTATTAAAAATGTATAGATATATAGATATAATAATTATAATACCAAATCATCACTTTTTCATGAATAATCAGACTTTAACAAATTGTTCTCGTTTGAATGTTCCGTTGATTTGAATGGGACAGCGTTAAAATTCATCTAAGCATTTTTATGAAATTTGCAAATAATTATTGCATAAGAAATACCTAAGTTTATTTAGTTAAATTAAATTGTTAATATATATATTATATAGTTTTGAATAATGCATTAAAAATTTCTTATCCATCACTATTCACTGACATTAACTGAAGAGAGAATTCTCTTTTATAGAAACGACTAATTTCTCTTTATTTTCTAAGATATTCCAATGAAAACTTTAAAGTAGATTTTAATACTACGCGTTGAATATGCTATTGAGTTCCTAAATTTGTCCTAATATTTCATATTTAAATCAGATTAAAAACTAGCGTTAATACTAGCGTATTGAATTAATGAAAGGTTAATTTTATTATGGGTATGCAAATGAAAATGGTGTTGTCGCATGACTAAAACATAAACTGTTAATTACTTTCGATGAGGATGTTAACTCTGAATTATATTGAAATAAATAAATAATGATGACATTAACATTAATTTGGTTTTGCGTTAGTTCACTAATTATACGTGAGTAAATAATTTTTTAATAATTTAAATTACACGTCTGTATGGTTTTTAAATATGCAGTGTTATGTAATGCAATATGAGAATGATAAATGTTATTATAAGTAATGAATTAATTAGAAATATAAGGATACATTCTTTAATAAACAAATATGATATTAATTTTGAAGGAACAAATATTTTCAAAATAGAAAAATTATTCATTGTTATTTTGTTTGTCCGAAGTTAATTCATATTTGACTTGTTGTTATCAAAGTATAGTTTTTTGTGTTTGTATAAAACAAATTAAGAATTTTCGACTTAGTTTACTTTCTGTTGATATTTGTATTAATAATATATATAAGTATACTTTTAATGTAGAGTAAAATAAATTGTTGTATGAAAAGATTTAAGATTTAATTTAAAGGACTTAAAATTCTTAATTAATAAACTTCTAATCAGGCATATTTACCATATTAAAGTATAAAAAATTATTAATTTTTGTTTTATTTTAATTTGTTATTAATAAGTAAATTAATAAGTTAGATAGCGTGAAATATATTGTCTGAAAATCAATTTTGAAATCTAATATTCCTGTTACAATAAAAGATAATTTTAAATATAGCCTTCAGTTATTAGTATTCTATATAACTCTAAATTAATAAAAGTGTGTAATTAAATTTAATACTGTAATACGTGTATATATTTTTGGATTTTGTAAGAAAAAACCTTCACCTCAATGATACCGAAAAATATATTTCATATTTATATAAAATTTATGTTCATTTTTCACTTATTGAAAAAAAAGAAAGAAACATACACAAGTTACACTTTGTTAATTAATTCTAAATTTCCTTCCTATCGGTAGAAGTGTATGAGCATGTGCCTATTTTTAATGTGATCATTAATAATGTCACAGTAAAAATTGCAAATAATTTATATCATTTAAAATGTGTTCAACATTATTTATTAGGCCCATGAAAAACAAATATATACACTTAATCAAGCATTAATTGATTTTTCAACGTTTTAATATTCATTCAAATAAATATGTATTAAACATCGAATTTCACAAGAACAAGTTTATTTTTCAATGTAATTGTATAATGTATACAAGCAATTATACTGACAGTATAATTGACATATTAAAAGTTTTAAACATAAAACGTTTTTACATTGCATTACGACAGTATTTGATATAAATGCATGTTTCTTTGTTGATTAGCTCTGGTGATTTTTATTAAGTTAAATCAAATGTATGTAAGCTATGACATTATGATAACATACACAAAAATATACTATTATATTCATTATATCTTTAATAATAGCTGATTTGAAAATATTTTTAAATGGATAAGATAAAAAAAATAAAAATTTTTAACTTTATTTCTATACGACTGAAATGAATTACAGTGACAAAATGATTAGAATTAAAAACTATAATATATAATCATAATAATATTATATTTATCATTTGTTTTTAATATGATACCTGCAATAAATATAATTGTATTAAAATGGTTTATTAATTATTTTATCGAACAATTTCTATACAACTGCGCAATAATAATAATTACTGTAATTGATGTATGATTAGTTAAGACAATAAATAGATAATTGCAACATTTCAAATTTATTATATTTAACAAGCTTACAGCTGAATTTTGCGAATGATCATCTGCTGCAATGTTGTTCTTATCGGAAAAATAGCAGTTATTTTTGTTACGGAATAAGAAAGAAGAATATTTTGAGTTATAATTTAACAAACAAAAGAGATTAACGAAACGATTATGATTTTTTTTATTTAGTTTTATTAAAAAAAAAAAAAATAATAAATTAAGTGTATTTACTCGAAAATATTTATATGACTAAAGAATATCGTAAATACAATGATTGAAATTAACGGTATATATATTATAAAAAATAAGTCAATAAAAATATATGAATAATAACAGAAATGTATTAAAAATGCGATGAGAAGCTGGATGATAATTATTATATAATACAAATGTGCATTTGGAAATGCCATTTCAGCTTTGATTCTGAATAAATCTGACAAGGCAGATGAATCTTTCTGTTCCATTTATTTTTTATCTTGAGAATGCAGGTTTATTGCATCCAGAGCGTATAGGTATGATTCTCATCTCTGTACTTTTGACATTAAAACAATTTTAACGATATTTTAATTTTACATGATTCATATATTGTTCAAGTACGTATAAGAACGCCTATATAGTATTTAAACATTTAAAATATTACTTAATTAACTTCTGAATAATGCATGAATAATGTCTAGATATTGAACGAAGAATTTGTATTTAAATATTGATTTATAACGTTGCTTCACATAATAAAAATTTAGTTCTGTGGATAAGAAATAGTTTGAAAATATCGAGTTTGAATTTTAGTATAAATCAAAAATTGTATTATCTATATGCAATGTTTAAACATTAACAATATAATTATTATTCATATCAGTTTAGACCTTTCATATATATTAATTACTATACATTCAAATAAATTATCTTGGATATCATTATTAAGTACCCCTAATCCTGGATTATATTTCTAATTTTTTTTCCATATAATATATATTCAGATTACTTCCACACAATATTTTTCATACGGAAATTTATTCTATATTTTCGCTGTAAATAAAAAAAAATTAGCCAACACGTAATAAATACATATTATATAGTAGTACTTACTTAAATTTTATTTCTCGTAAAAAATCGTAACAAAAAATTACATAAATCATAAGCTGTGATCCACTGGCTTGTTAACAATGCTACGAAGATCTGTATTTTATTATAATGAATTAATGTCTATGTAAATTATCTTAATTCAATTAATATTTATTTTAATATAAATTATTTTATTTAAGTAATAATTTACACTAGTTTATGTCTGTTAAAGATTATTAAGAATTAGTTTAAAAAAATATAATTGTTACAATAAAAAATGAAATGCACGAAGTAGTTATAGTATAAGTATATATATAAATAAGCCTCTATCACTAGACTAAGTTAATTCTTTACAACGCATTTCAAATTCTATATAGTTTACAGTATATTACAAAATAAAAGCATTATTCTTTAGTATATGTCATTCATTTTCACAGTACTTTTAATAAATTCTTTTTTCTCAGTTATGAATTAGTTTACATATGCATTTCAAATTAATATATAAGCCATACCAAAAACTTTAAATGTATCCAATTAATTTTGTTACAATGAATGAAATATATATATATATATATATATATATATATATATACAAAATGCAAATCTATACACAATCAACTTCAATCAAGCTTAAAGCAAAGCGCACAAACATTAGATAAATTCATGCATAATATGCATGTGTTAAATTATGTGTTGCGCGTTGATTTACATGGTTTATTTATGAATCGCTTACATAAAAGTTTCAACTCGCAGGTAACCCCATTTTTATTAATAAATGTCTGACACTGCAAAATAATGGAAGCGATTGTAAAACACGTCACGTTCGAGTATTGGTTCTAAGTTTCTTTTTTTGAATAAGGTATAACGTATACGTATATATAATATATATAAATGTGTGTGTTCGTGTGTCAGAAGTTAGTACTGACATCTTTGCACTATACGTTATTAAAAGGCAATCATTCTTCTATGAGAAAAGCTCTCGTTTTCTCGGATCAAATGCTCGTGGGCTCTTGATAAAATGCAGTTACTAACACTTCGATTGCATTTAAGATGACGCGCGATCGATGACCCGGTGAACAATTTGGTGAATAAATTCAGAGAAATATGTAGTGGCGGAAAAAGAAAGAGAAAACTGAGCATGATACATACCGGCATTAATGAATGGTGACGATGGTAATAGAAAGAAGAATATTGACGTCACCCACACAACGGCGCAGGCAAGCCCCCCGTTCCTACCAACGCGTTGCATCCTCAATACATCAAGGGTTTTTGATAAACAGCTTCTCCTGCAACAATACAAAATGAGATATTACTTTATAACGAACTTTTGACCTCGGGAACAATTTAACTTACATCTTCAATTTCATAAATTTTCAATAATAGTCACGCATAATGTTATTTCTCTAATGTTTGCTTATCTGTTTACACACAAATACAAATATTAATAAAAGGATCGAATTCTGTGATTTTGAATACAGAACAACAAACATAATTATTTATAAAGTATAGTACTGTAACTACTATATATATATATATATATATATTCTTAAAATATTCAATTTATATTATTTTTATGTTATGAATATAACGGTCCACATTTACATGTTGCTTGAATATTATGATTAAATTATGAATATAGGATGTTAAGAGAACTCATGATATAAATAATAAGTACTCTAGAAATACATCACTTAATTTACATTAGCCAAGAAATTAGATAAAAGCAGTTTTCAACGCAATCATATTCAAAATACTGTCATTTCGTCTATTTTTTAATGCAGCGTGGTAATTTTCCATGTATTAGATAATTTTATTATTCTAAATGTAACAGTCAGTTCAAAATATATAAGGTAAATATATGAAAGTGACCGATATAGATATTCTTGGAATAGAGGGAAGTTTTATATATATACGGTTATAGAGACTTTTTTGAACAAATATAAATCAAATTTAATAACCATGCATGTGATGGAAAATTGATGTTTTATGTATCTTAACAAAAGAATAGATATCGAATGACAGTCGTTATATGTATGTAACATATATTCCTTGACAAACATTAATATCTCTAATGAATTCCTGTGTTCTAAATCCGTAAATGATATCGCAAACGTCAAGTAATTATAGTAAATATCTATATTGTAAACTGGCAATAAACGATAATTAATTCCCGTATATAGATCTGAATTTCAAAATTAAGTTATCAATTATTCAAAATTATAAAGGGTCATAGGCCTTAAATTAGAGTCAAGGTATGTTGAATATTAGAATGGTATTATTTAATAATGTATTAGTATATACACGTATAACAAAATAGGAAATTGCTTAATATTAAGAAGCCGTGTATTCTCAGAAGGACTATGATCTTTTAGAAAAAAGAAACATTACGAAAAATCATAGTTTCATATACAATATTATATAAATTTGAATGGATCATCATATGTCTAAGAATATTTTTGACATAATTTTACTACTTATAAGAAAATGATCGAAACGAAGCCATCAAGTATAAATGCAATTATAATACAAGTATTATATGTCACTATTATTAATATATTATTGTTATGGTTATTTTGAATTATTATTCAAAAGCGGCAAAAACGAGATGTGGAACAGTTTGGATCTGCTCCGACAACTAGAACGCATGAAAAACATTAATAGACCGAAGTAAACATTTCTACAATATCATATATACGTAATAATATTTAAGCTAAGCTATATTGATTATTTTATGAGTAATGTTAGAATATTGTTTCATACTATTAATCAATGCACATTAACTCTAATGTATAATAGCTACAATATATAATAATATTAACAAATTAATTTGTAAATATTGTTAGAATTATTGATATTCTACTACTGAAGCGCTAAAACATATTAATTGGATCAAAAATTGAACTAAATTTCGTTTTTTTCAAAGATCATACAGGAGAGGACAAGTAAATATAACGTTAGTGCGGTGCGACGGTGATTAGTGAGTAGAATAAAAGACGAGCGCTCGAAGTCGTTTTGTATTATATCTGTACTCGACTCACTAATCGCATACTGTTCCAGTAGCATATTATACTTATTGTTATAAGTGTAAGCAAAGTAAACTTTGAAACAAATATAACTCGTTAAACGAGTAAAGAGGGTCTAGGGTTAAAGTCTTGGGTTAAAGTGCCCGGAGGACAAAACACCCGTAGCGGATTTGAGTACTTTGAACCCTTAAGAATACAATGTATTCTTTTAATTTTACAAACAAGTTTTTAACCAAACAAAAATGTTACAGCGGTGGTTATAAATTATATAATGTAGTACTTCTTATTGATGGTTTATAAGCGATTTTTTAACTTGCGGGAAACTGGAAATTTATGAAAGTTTAGAACCGCAAACTGACGAGTAGGCTCTATTGTTAGTAACGACTAACTTCACCCTCGTCACTGATCGTTGAAGTGAAACTCGTGAAAATCTAATGTAATATAAATATCGAATGAACAAAAGAATGAAAAGAAGTATATATAAAATTTAAGTACTTGAAATTGACCGTAAAAATGAACAAAAAAAATGTGATGGTGTTTATAGAGTAGTTTAAATGTTTCAAAAACAGATGATTCCCATTAAAATTATTTGTCTGATGTCTTATATAAGTTATATATGTATATAATGAACTTATTTGAATAATAAAAAAATGCGATTTTGATGCACTTAGAAAAAAAGTTGTATAATGTATACAGTGTGCTGTTTATTATTCTTAGGATAGTCTTTCGAATTTTATTACACTACTCTTGTAAAAGTTTGAGTAGTAAAGTTGCTGAGAGCCAACATGGAGATGCTTAGTAGTCTATTGTGTACTATTTTAAAAGAATAAAATTTTGTAGAAATAGTTGATTTTAAATTTTAAACTGTGCAAGACATATGTCTAAATTTGTTTAACGAATAAATAATTATTATTAAATAAAAAGAAATTGTGTATTACAAGAACTTTGAAGAATGAACAAAAGGTATTATTCAACCCTTAATTGATAATATCTATTTGATTTGTTATTCAGATGTAATTTTATGTATGGCTACGCTTTTAACCATAGAATGTTTAAATATGGATCAGGCGTTCGTTCTACAAATGTGTTACATGCACATTTATGTTTGAATTAGTCGTATGATTTGTTTCCAGTTTCTACACATAGATTCAAGAGATATGATCTAAAGTTAATATTAAAATGTATATTAAATCTGTTAATGAAGTTTTGTTAAACGTTTTGTAGTTGTGTATTAAAGTAAGAATACTGCACCAATAAAAATATTGGTCAATCAAGAAATGTACATATATATATATGTTTGTTTATGTAAATTAATCTTTTAATAATAATGAAAGACTACAAATATACTGTCAGACGATACTGTTTGCATAATTTTATTTGGATAAATAACGTATGTAGTGATGATTGTTTTAAAATCAATATATATATATATATAAACAAGTATAAATTACCTTAAAACGATTAAATGGAAATGATTTATCTTAAGAAAAATTGTTATTTTTCTGACGTTTTAATATTTTATTTAATTTGTTAAAACTTTTTCCAAATTTGTATACGCAAAAAAAAATATGTTTAATTATAATTATAGTAAATGTTTTCTGGATTTAAGTAAAGAAAAATTATAAGAAAAATATTAAAGAAAATTTTAAAGCACAAAAACAATAATATATTTATTTAAACCTTATAATTATTTATTTATATAATCTACACACTTTTCTTGGAGCGTAAAGGAGTGATTAAATATAAATAAATACACGGACAAAATGATTCTGTGAGAAATTACTAACACTTTTAGTTAGTGGTGCGTAGATTTAAAAAAACAAAATAAAATATATATTTTTTAGTTTTTTACAATAAATAAAAAAGTATTAATAAAATTAGAAACACTAGAAATTGTAATAATAACATTATTTATTTTTGTATTAAGCACATTTGTGTTTTTGTGATTTACAATAATATTATTAATTACTATTGAAAGTAACAATTTGCTGCTTACTTGAAAAATATATTTTATAAGGCAAGTTCAAGCCATTTTACTAATATTTGAAAAAAATATTTTGTATCATAAGTATGCTTATAGGTTGATTACATTGCGTTTGTATATAATATAAAAAATCATTAATTATATATATCACTGTAATAACATGTGTTTTAGAAATGGTTTTCAAACATTCGTATTTATTAAAATATTTGTTGATATTAATGTTTGTATATATCGAAATATATAACGTTTTAAATGCTTTTAAAAAATAACACTTATAAGTGTTTCATTTGCAACTTCAAAAGCGTCTCCTACCTCTTTTTACACTGTATAACATACAAATTAACATCATTAGAATAATAATTTGGTCGAATATATATACTTGAAATGTAAAATTATTGTGGTAAATTCGTATGTATTTATTATTAATCTTTTAATAATTATTAATTTTTTAATTAGTTTCAATTAAAAGACTAATATAAGTCATAGAATTTAAAATTACTTTCAAACGATACATTAGGTATATCTACACAATACTATATATAAGAATACTTAATAATTTGAACTCGTATTATTAAAAACTAATAATTATATAGATATATATATATATATACTTATATATTATGTATTAAACTGAGTTTTACGTGTAATAAACTTTACTTTAAATTGACATTCGTCAATATCCTTTGCACCAATGCAAAGCATGTTTATACTGAGATAGTATAAAAGCTCTAAAATTAACCAATCTCTGCGCATTGAAAGTTGTCTGCTATTTACCTATTAAAAAGCAAACAGCAAACGTTGAATAATATCTTGGTATATTTTAAAATGTGGTGTGAATAACTAAGTATAACGGATGCTACCAGTGATGACCTGGAAACAACTTTATTACCTTACGCACTTTTTGACTTATTTCATTTAATATATATATATATATATATATATATATATATATATATATATAACACATCATCATTTAACATTGAATTTACACAAATAATGTATTTCTAGTTACACGCACAATTTTGCTCGATTTAGTTTACTATTTAGTTGCTTGATTTACAGTTTTTAAAATACTTTTTGGTAGTTCCTCTTGGTGTGTAATCATCTTGTGAATAGACAGAGAGTGAATGACGTCATAAACTTTGAAAAATGTAATAATGTAATTACATTTACTTCACTCTGATTTTATAATAGGTTTTGATTCAAAGTCAATCTCTTTCACTGTAACCAAAGCTTTAGATTATAAAATGAACCTGAATTTGTTACTTTGGTCCTTTTGTATATAACTGGGTTATTTGAAGCATGTAATTTCCAATTAAAGGCTGCGTGTACGACACTGTATCTATGAAATACATCTAAACTGTTCTATTAATTTCCATCTGCCGTAAGCGGTCACTATCGAAGTTACTTTGACAAATTTCATGATTGCCCAGAGCTGCGATTAAGTTACCAATATGCATAGTGTCTGTTTTTCCAAGGAAGATGTAGTGCGAAATAAAACAAATAAATTTGCGAATACAACAGAACATTTATTTTAATTGTTATAAGAGGGAAGTTTTTTGAATATTTTATAGCCAACAAATAACAATTTAAAATATAGAATCCAGAGGTAAATATTGCAAAGATTCCTTTAATTCTATAGTTAAAATGTTTTTTATAAATATATTTTATTAATATTTAATTATACAGAATTATATAATATGTAAATACAATCACACTGAAAAAAATTACTCAGTCAGATTTACTAAAGAGTTTAGATAAACTAGTACCATAACCGTCAAAGTCAGTTAAATTAACTGTGAGATTCAGTTTTGGTTAAAGCAACTATAATTTGTAGTTTAATGCGGCCAAAATTGACATTTTTAACTGAATAACAATGGAAAAATTCAGTAAATTTGAATGAATTTGTTAATTCAAAGTTTCATAATTGACTGGCATGTTTTATCAAAATATCTGATCTTTTTAATTGGGTTGATTTTTTTCAGTTATGGTCTACGTTATAGAAAACTGAGTTAAATTTACTAAATATAATATTTTTCCTTTGAGTACAATCATTTATGTATTTTTTAATTTAATTAAAATATATTATTAGCATATATATCTATATAGCAAATATATAATTACTAGTGTAAAAATGAACATGCATATTTAATTGTTCATCAAATATTATTTTAAACACTGATTTGATGATATTTATAAAAAATTAACAATATATATTTTTATGAAAAATGAAATAGGAAACGGAAAATGAATTTTCTCCTGCGCGTCGATTTGTATAAAACTTAAATATATATAAATTAACTTTACTAGATATTTAGCGAACTGGACGCGTACGTTCGAAATTTCATTTAGATTATATTTTTCCGGGTATACGTAATATAACATAAAAACACATTTTTACAAAATTGTCATAAATATTTTAGTAACTAAATATGATTGGTATGCAGATATTGTTAAACGATCGTAAAAAGGACCATACGTTAGATACTTTCTATATATAATTAATATTAACAAAAACATGTCTAGAATGAACAACATTCACGGATATATGTTTCATGTAACTACAGTTTCTGGTTAGACATACCAGAATTTTCTCTCGGTTTAATGGTGATATACTCGGCATTAAACTACCTGCTAACCATTTTACAAGTATTTATTACCGAAGTTGGTAAAATGTACTGTGTTTAATTCACAGATGTATAAGGGAATGAAAATGTGCAACTTCTTGGTATGTGTTCGTAGGATTTCTATTTAAGCAACGACTTTTGCATTGTATTATAAATGTATTGCGTTTAGAATATTTTTCGTTGATTTTAATTACACAATAATAATCAAACAAAAAAAATACACATATGAAACGATATTGTTGCGTCAAGTAAACTTTTTAACTGTTTTAATTTCAATTAAAACTTTATTGCAATAGAATAAAAACCATTCTAATTCGCGATTATGTTGAAACTTTTCTTAATTTATTTTCCACCTCTGAATAGCGATGCAAAACGTTAATTTATGTTTATTCGAACATTTCCAATTAAATGTTAAAAATATGCGCAAGTTTGAACACCATATATAAACATATCAGATACCTATTACAAGAACTTTATTCTCTCGAACTTGATAATGTTATTTCATATTTCATACAAGCTTTTCGAAAAGAAAATTCAACAAGTTCCGTTTAGCTATTTTTCCTTTACTTTCAACGGGTAATTAACCATTGTCAGTTGTTTAAAGTTTATTTAAAAAAGTTATAGCCAATGGTTATTGGCTTGTCACAGATTCGAAACAATGAGTCAATGAGTTTGTTTGGCGATACCGGATGTGGGTCACTTTAGTCAGTAAAGTTCCTTCCGGGTCGTAGAAGGCGTGCCTTTTTGTGCGTTGTGAGAACTTTCTTCTGCGTCATCACATATTTGATTTAAACTGGCCGGCATTCCCGGAGACGTCATTAACTCAACTTTCGTGGAAAGTTGATTTGGATAAGTGGAAAGTCTAACTTTTGAATTGACTCAGAATTGTTTAAATGAACTCATTTAAATTTGACATTTTCAGGGTGTAAGATAAAGAGTGATAAAGAAGACACGTATTTTGAGTTCTTTACAATGAAATTCGATTATCCGAACACATGCATGGCTCATAAATGTAAATATGCGTTTTGTATAAAACTGCGGCTTTGTATAAGGTATTCGTTTGAAAAAACAATTGCTTTATTTAAAAAACAAAAAAAATTGTATTCAAGCACGCGCTTGTATTTGTTCTAACAGCCCAGTGGTTGGTTATTCAATATTTGCGTTTTGTAAAGTGTGATCTAAAAGTTTTGATGTATGGCTCTTGACCAAGCGTGCGCGTATGTGGTCGTATATGCATGCATAAGGATCCTCGAATTTCAATTAGAATTTCAATCAAGTACACTGTTTTTCAATACACACCTGTATTTCTTAGTCCTATTGTTTTGGAGAGCACATTTACGAGAGTAGATTAAATTAAATTTACGCAATGCTAAACGCGTTTAGCGTATAAATATTTTTACTGTGTTATAAAACTTAACTTTGTGTACTTTTACTGTGTGTCGCGCAACGTGTCATATAGTTTTAATTAATACCTTGAAATAATATAATATGTTTTGAGATGTGCGCGTTTACACATATAATGTATATGGTAGTCAGTTTGTAAACCAGACGTTTAAAGTAATTTTTGCAAAATATCGATATATGAAACATGGATAAAATGACACAAACGACTATTATATTTAGCGATTTGCATGAAAAAGTATATACTATTCACGCTCCTTTACCGTTTCACTATACTGTCTTTAGCAGCAATATCACTTAGAGTTTGTTTTTTTTTTTAATAAAAAGCTTTTTTGAGCGAACGATTAAAGTGTTTCTATTTATATCATACGAAAACAAATTTTGCAGAAAAAGCTTTTACATATGTCATACGTTATGAACTTAATGATTATCGTTTACATTAAAATACCCAGATTGCTTGATTGTACTGATATTTCTTCGATGTAATGTAGTAACTCGGTAATGCGTATTCTTTTTAAATCGGACATTTAATGCGTTTATTGTGATTTGTCCGCTAAGGACAAACCTTGAAGGAAGCAGGATTTAGTTAATCGATGCACATCTTTGAAAACAAATTATAGCTCTATTGCGCAAATAGCATCTACATTTTGTCGAATGGAATAATTACAATTTTAATTATAAGTCGCTAGCATTATAGAAATGTGCGCTGACTCTCATTTGTATGCTTTTAGGTACAACGGAACTTAATAACATTAATTACTATAGAGGTGTTTCCATAATTGCAGTTGAGAAGCACTGCTATTGGTCAACTAGCTATTGAAAGTCTCAGAGTTATAATTGACGTTTGGTTTTTTTTTTATTATTATTAAAGGAAAAATGAAAACGTAAGCTTCAGATTGATATTTAACAGAGATGTTATGTTTTATTTAGAGCGCACGAAAATAAAATACACGTAGTATATTGGTTTATAAAAGTTTTACAACGATTTGTTGAATAACAAAATAAGGTTACGTATATACAGTAGTTTTATTAACGACTATTTAGTTACGTTAATTAAATGGATATTAAATGTCAAAGATGAAATCTGAAATAATGGAAAACGGTTTTTTTTGTTTCATATACACGTGATGTATATATAACTGCGTTTTGTTTGCAACATACAACGTACTTCACAAGTTCTTTATTCTTTCTCTCTAATGTTTCATTTTTATGAACTGCTATGCACGTGGGTTGAGTGAACAAAATTACTGCGATGCAGATTGCAACACGTACCATAAAATGTGTCTCAATTTCATAGTTTTGTAAACGTATTACGAATTACTCTGAGAAAACATTTTTATATTTTTGAGATTATATACAGTTGTTTGATTGCAACTAATGGAATTAAACATTTTTATTCGATTCATAATACGCTTTTTAAAAGATAATTTAAAATAGTTTTAACGTCGCGATGATGATCAAATAATTTGAAATGAATAATCATTAATTTATTATTTCTCTGTATCCCCTTTTTTAATAATACAAATTATTATTTGTATATAATTTCGAAAATTAAACATATTAAATAAATTTTATTTTCTTCAATTACAATCAAAATAGATGACATTTTATTCAATTACAGTTTAGCTTCCTCAATAAGATTCTGCGGTTACATTTTTATGTGATCGAATTGAATTAAAATTGTCGTAACGATGTTAAAAATCATCGTAAGAATTTAATTATTTTTATAATAGTGCTCCGAAAAAATCATTTTTACGATACTGCAAATGAATTTAACATTCCAATAACAATTATGTTTTTTACGTAAATAAAAGAGTAATGAAAAAAAGGTGTTCAGGAAAAGTTGGTATAGTAATTGTAATGACATTTAACTGCAGTACCTAAACTAGGAAGGTTTAGTCCATAATTAAACAAAATTTTAATGTAAGAAAAGTAGTAACATTCATTTAAAAAATGTTATTTTCAAGTGATTACAGTGCATTATTGTAGTAGTGTATTATCCGCATCCAGCAGGCAAGGAAAGTATAGAAATTTAAGAAAATAGTTCGTTTTTTTAATATTTTAAAACGCTTTTAAATAAATTAATTTGATTACATTGTACGTAATGTTTACTTAATATTTATGGTATAAATATGAATATACATTTTGTAATTATTATTATGTATTTATATAAGTTATATACAGAGGGAGCAAAACTTTAATAAAACGAATATTTATAAAACAGCTGTTATTGTGCTTTTTTTATAGCATTGATGAGTCTGATGAACTACACATTTTTTCAACTTTAAGCTTTTTTCAATGTTAATAATTTTCAATTTATGTCGTGTAAAATATATATTTTTTAGTGTTCATGAATTTTTAATGTGCAAATGAATATTGTATTTTTATAACATTTTTGAGTTTTATTTTATGTGCACTGTAAATTCTTTCAACGTTTTATGGAGATATTCTTTAGATGACTGTTAACGGTTCAAACGGGAAAGATGCAGGAAATATGTATACGTCTATATAATATTTCCGATTGCATAATAATGATGCTCATATTATTGTCAACGCATGTTTTGATTGTTAAATTGTTAATTTCTTTTTTGAATTTATTCAAATTATATGCTGCGGGTTTAAAGTAATAAATAAAGTGCATTTACATATTTTTTAATTCATTATGCATTCAATAGTTCTAAATTATTATATGACATATAAACATATATAAATATTACAGTATGACTTATATAATTACATAAGCTAAAATATAAATATTTTTATAAATCTGTTTTTTTAAAATGATCTATGTAATAAAAACAGTTAATTTATTGATTTTCTCATTTTCCATATAAATAACAATATATATATATATATTAGTTAATTATGCATTATTAATAAAATTTATTATTCAGAGTATATTTTTGTTGCAGTATATGTAATGATTACGTAGATCAAATATATTCCTGTGTATTATATACTTTAATATATTGCGCATAGATATTGCCTTTTATTAATACGTTTTCTTTCTCTTTAATAAATTTTATAAATGAATATTCATAAGCTTCTAGTATATCGTTTATGTAATCATTATTTATGTCTATACACTAAATACAAAGCAAACTTCGTAATACGTATATCAAATTTATATATATATATATATATAAATATATATAATAAATTTTCATTTGTGTTAAAAGAATATGATATCTATAGTGGAAAGTGTAAAAAAATATTTTTGACTTTTAAAAACTCGTACTTTTACGTATTTTCTACACGTGTCGTAAAAGTAAAATATTTAACTCAATTCTGAACACTTTCAAAATAAATAAATATTAGAAATTTTATATAAAATAACACATATGCAATATCACTTTCATTAGTGTAATAAAACAGTACAACAAACAATCTATGTTGGATGAGAAATCTGGTCGTTTTCACAATGCTTTTAATTATGAAACTGATTCGCACAATGAAATTAACAATTATAGAAACCTAATTTGTCGAATTTTAATTAACAGTGATGTAAAGCTGCATGTTATTCTTTTTCATTTAACAAAATCTGTCCATATACGAACGCAAACAGATAACAATTTTGTACTTCTTTCAAATATATATATATGGGAAAATTTTACACGCCTGAGAAACGAATTGCGTAGAAAAAGGCTTTGATGATGCGACTTTGGAGCATAATCGAAGAAAATATGTTTTCTGTATAGACAATAAGATGCGAGGGAAATTGCATGATGAATTTTCTGATGCTAATTCATACGATTTCAATCTGTTTTACAGAAACAAATACGATTCTGTTTCGTTGATATTTCGTCGACATAATAATAGATTTGCTGTGTTTCTCTTCGCATCGTGTTAGAATGGATTCTTGATACAAAAATTATAATATGAATGTGGTGCGTATTGAGAAAGTTATGCCGTGTTTTAGTGTCATCCAAAACTGAATACATTCCGCTAAAAATTTGCTTTGTACATTATTTTGACGTTTTTTTAAGAATATCAATTCATCATTAATACGACTGATCGTACTGTACCGTCTACAAATATAATGAATGCTTATGCATATGCTTTTAACATTCGATAACGGATTGACATAAGGAACTTAAATTACGATTTCCATCGGATATGAAGACGAAAAAAAGTAGGTCAACAGTTTAAAATAGACGCTACAACAAATTAGAGGATGGCTGCTCCAAACTTGTATCTAATTTCAATAATTCATAGTTTAATGTATTCTTTTTTATACTAATATTTCATGATATTTAAATATGGTTTACTTATTTCGATGAATTCCTTGTTGACACTTTGGGAAATGATTCATTTTATCAAATTAATAACGCGATTCTATGCTGATTTTAACGAATGTATTCCAATAATAATTCAACGTTAAACAATTTTTATTTCTCGTATCATGTCGTTTTAATTTTCATATTATGCGCTTCATAATTATTAATTTATTTCTCAGTAAATAAATAAATAAATGGCTTAATAATGTCGATAATAATAATAATAATAATAACATTAATCAAATTATTATTATAACAATAAATATATTAGTGGCTTCTCAAATATTCCCAATAATTCTGTCTTCATTTAATCAGCATTGCACGTTTCATTATTTATGACATATTGATTTTATAATTCTTTGGAAATATATTTGTACATTTTTGTATACATATACAAAACAAAAAGTCCATCGTAATTTGTGCAAAGTTTCACTGTGACTATTAATTTATTTCAAATGTTATTTATGTAATTACTGTATGCAGCTACAGTGACCGCAATCAAAAAACCGATAATAATAACAGTAACGAGAACTAAAGAATCCGTTGTAACGGTGTGAATATACTACATGCTTGTTTTAGAATTGCAGTTAAACATATATAAAAACAATTCGAGAGCAATTGTCATATCACAATAATAAGCATTTTTTCTTAAACAAGGAAAATATATATTTTATTTGGCAAAGTCTTTTGTCGTGAACAAATGAGCGTTAATCGTTCTAATTAGTTATCTTTTTTTGACGCTCTTTAATTTAAAAAAAATTCAAATTAACAAATTAATTGTATGTCATTGCAAAACTAAACACACTTCGTAGAGTGTGCTTAATTAATTAGATATCGGTGATCATTTTACTGCAAATATTTGGAACATTCATTTTAAAAGTTATATATATATAAATCTGCAAAGTAGCGTGATATTTAAGAGCAAAAGTTATTTATAACATTTATTTAGATGTACAAACTTTTTATTTATTTTATGACAATACGTCGCACTCTACCTGGAATGACGGAAAGGACGAGACATTGACGAAGAGTAGTATCTACGTTCAACACTGCAAAAGTTTTCCCTAATAATGTGTATCAACAAATTGCATATCTCATGTCTGTCACGAAGAAACCACGTCCAATAAATTTTCCTGTTTGTCTTGATGGTTGAACAACTCTTAATTTATAATCTCATTAAATTAAAAATAATTGTACGATCGTGCTTGAATAAATAAAGTAATATTTCTCTGCGTCCTGTTATATCTAATATTCAGGAAGAATTTGACTTTCTTTCTGGGAAAACAGCCAGATACGCGTCACTTAATTTCACTCAAAATTCAAATTTTAACTGCTTAAAAGCGTAAATTTATTGTTAATAAGCTAATTCTCTTAGCGCGCTACTTATTTTATTATTTGCTTATAAATTATTCTATTGCATGTAATAAATTATATTTATCACTTACTTGGATTGTGCTAATCCAAAACTAATTACTACGTTTAGATGAGTTTTAAAGGAATGATTATTATGTCAAAAGTACACACAATAAATACAATATAGGTATACAACAAAACACACACGCGGTTTTTGAACTTTGTTAAAGTATGCTCTGGACGATCACTCCGCTACAAACGACCGTTGAACACTGTCCTCCTAACACTCCCAACCATGGCTCATACGATGACCCCCTTCTACAATTCCGCGTTCCCGTCTCGTCTCGGACTCTTCTCGTTTCAACGTCGCGCTTTACAAACTTGTCGATGCAGTTTTAGACAATCTATATACAGTATTAATTTTACTCTAAAAAATAAACGAAGAATCACCAGTTAGGCATTAATAACATTAAATACAATTCATTTGGGTCCAAATAATAATTTAAAAAAGGATACGCTTTGTTAGCGTCTTCTGAAACTTATAGTTTTTACTTTATCAATGATATATGTGAATATTAAAATTGTCAAGTCCATTTTTAAAATATTAAAAACATTTAATAACAAACCCCGTAAAATGGTATATATATTTATGTAATTTTTATACATATAAATATGAACTTATATAATATTGTAGAGTATAAATAAATAACGTATACATTAAACAAATTAAAGTTTACTCCAAAGTTATAATTAAAAATCAAGATATATATATACTGTTTTACGAGATTTGTTATTAAATGTTTTTAATATTTTAAATATGGATTTGACAATTTTAATATTCACATATATCATTGACAAGGTATAAACCAAGTTTTAGAGAACTTTAGCCGTACTGATACGTAAGGTATATTTTAATTTCTTGACGGGCAATTATGTGAATAATAAAATTACTAAATGTAATGTATAAAACGATTAGAAAAAGCATTATAGTAGTTAATTTTTAGTCAAAAGTATCTAATAATGTATAAATAGACTTTAGAGGTTTCCGTTTGGTTGCTGTATATATGTTATATAGATATATAATAATCGTTTAATAACATTGACGGATGAAGCAGTCATTTTTCGTTTTTAAAAAATTGTTCTTATTATTGAAATTATTAAATTAAATTAGATTCAATTACGGATACAACATAAATGCAAATGCGTGTATAAGCAGACACTGAAAGAAAAAGTATAGTAATCGTATAAGATGGTTTGCGTTTTAATGTACGTTTTTAAATATAATATAGGAATTGATATTTTAAAATTAATAATTTAATCATATAAATACGAATATTCTTTATGAATGAAAATCTATATTATCGTTATAAAATATACAAATTTTACACTAATATTTGTTTCAGTGTAAGGTTATTATTGCTTTTCTCTAAAGTCAAAGTAATTGCAATTAATGTGATAAAATTATATATTATATAAAACTAATATATTATTGTTATGGTTGCAAATTATATTGTAGTTTAATTATAAAATGCTATATAAGATAAATATAACTATATAGTATACTATGTATAATAATATAAAAATTTCTATATAATAAACGTTATTAGTGACAATATAAAAGAAAAATCTTTTAATTTACATAAAATATTAAATAAAATATTAATTAAAGATAAATGTATTAGTTATAGTAAATAATTATAATAAAAAAAATAGTTTAGTAGTATACAATTTTTATTAGAGTTTATACTTCCCATATAAAATGAACTATATAATTATCATGTCAACCCTGAGACTAGGAACTCAAACAGAGAACATCTCTGAAATCGTACTTTTATGAATATATATATATATGTATATATATATATACATATATATATATATAATTAACGTGTATGTATTTGTTAATTAATTTGTTCTCAATTAGTGTGTATAATTATATAATAACAAATTGCATCCAAATGCAGAATGAACTTAGAAAAATGTAATAGTTAAACATTTATAAGCATATATATTTCAATTACAGTAGAATTCACGATATTTTTTCTTAATTACATAATGCGTATTTTAAATCTTTATCTTATCTTTTAATTTATCTAATCTTCCGGTAGAATTCACATATTATCAAGGAATCAAGGAATCAACTTAGGAAGTTAAATTTAGGAAATTTATTCATACTGCCAAAATTAAATTCATCTTATATTAAAAACGTTAATTATAGTGAAAAAATTAAATCTTTAATTTTATTGACAATAATTGGATCTGTATAAATATGTAATACATTTTGTCTCCTGAGTCCTTATTATCAATTATGTTTAAATTATAAATGTATATTAAAATAATCAGAATAAAATATTTATTTTAATACGAAAATTAATTAAAATGAACAAACTGAGTATAAAGGTATATATAAAAAATAAGATTTTAAATAGAAAAATAGACAAAATTTAATCAATTATCATAATACCCTTTGAGTTCAAATAGATTAAATCACGTTAATGATGCTAATGTCTTGGATTAAGAAAAATCTTTAATAATTGAAATAATTATACAATTTTGTAATATATTAATTGAGTACTAATATAACAAGATTAAGTGAATTGTATGTTTGTATAAAAGGTATGTTCTGATATTATTGTCAAAACAATGAATATAACGTTTAAAACTCGAAGGGTTGTGTTTCAACATCATAGACTGAGGTACGTTATTTAAAAATAATTTTTGACAAAATTTTGATTAAAAATTAATATATTTTATTAAATTCGATTATCTATTAAATTCGACTTTCTATTATTTTTATTTTCTTACTATCAAATGTAATTTAATTTAACTTTTCACTGAGCTTTATGTCTATGCTAATATATTTGAATATTATACTTGTCTAAAGTAAATATTTCTGAGAGAATTGTGCTGATTCCTAGATTTTATTACATGCTAATTTGATTGAGTCTTTTATTATCATCTAGAAGTAAGATATGAAATGTCACATGATTATAATCATATTAAATTAGTGTATTTTAAAAATATGACAGAATTGTTAATTTAATGAAACCATTGGAATTCAATACATTTTATAAAACACTGATTCGATGTAAATTTATTAAAACTTGTAAAATCACATTTTATATTTTATTTCAATTTATTAATTTTAAATTTATTATTATTATTAATTTAATTTAAATATAAGTTAAAACGTTTAATCAATATATATTATATTGTTTTAGTATTATATAATGTATATTATATAT
>JABFQC010000048.1:0-43820 GCA_022817085.1 Psilanteris sp. ZL-2020
TCATATAGTCAACTCATAATTATACACGCACAGAAATAATATAGTTGAATTAAAGAAATTATTTTGTTAAGTGTATTTTGTCCATTTGTCTGTGAAGTATATGATTTCAATAAAATATTTCGTTAATATTTACACTAGTAATTTTTACAGTAATTTCAACTATATCCCGCTTTTGATATATTATATAGAAAATTGTTAAATATGTTTTCTCCGTGTAGTACACTGAAAGAAGTAATTCTGTAAACTTTACCAGACAATATTGTAAACATCGGATAAAAGGAGAAAATGTAAATAAATACCTGAAAATATTATTATTTTTATCAGATTGTATGGTAATTTTTAACACATTGAAGTTTCAACCATAATTTATCATATTTGTTCACATTGTTTCCCCTCTATCTCATGTTTACAATATAGTATGGTAAGTTTTGGAGGATTATTCCTTTCAGTGTACTTATGCTTCAAATGGTAGTAAATATAGTAATGTATTTAAGACCACCATTTCATAGCGTGTAGATTTAAAAACGAAATTCAACTATTTAACTGTGAATACGAAGTAGTATTTTTCGATACCTTTTACTTTGTTGCCATATTTCATAGTATTCAAAATAAGCGGAGTCAGCACTTATAAATGTAAGCATTGTTCTTTGGCAACAATTACTTTAATCCTAATGCGAATGGCTGACCGGAATCGAAATACGTTACTCGCGCTGATTTCTGTTTTCATCATTTCAACAAAATTGTCAAACAAATTTTTGCCTATTCGTCGTTTCTTTTTATTCATTTCTGCTTCCACGACGTCGCTCGTTAATTATTCCCATGTTCGCAATAGTGTCAAGTTTTGTGGCGGTTTTCAACTCCAATTTTTTTGTTTCTGTTACTTCGCTTTCAATGAATTTGAACCTTTTTCAACCGCAGGGAAATAACATCGCAAATACAACAAGCATCTTGGCAACTCGATTTTTTTCGCGTAATTCTCGCATGAATACGATAATGAGATCGTTATTTAAATGCACGACCCTTTTTTGCAATCTCGCTGGGCGAAAACGATCCAGCGACAGAATTATGCGGCGAATAAGCAAAAAATGTTACAGTTTGCCAAATTAACTCAATAATTAAATGATGTGTCGGAATTGCAGTGCACCACGTAACAGCCGTGTAAGTAATAAAACACTCCCGTCGTTATTGATAAATGGAATGGTTAATCATCAGAGTCAGATCATCGTATTAATCAACAAAATTATTTTTGAAAACCCGCTCCGGACTTTTACTGGAAAATCGGGGTAAAAATTGTCGCCACGTTCGCAATGCAATACTATATTGCAAACATGCACGCAATTCGGTAGTTAGTTTAAAAATAATCCTAAAAGATGTTTATACGTTTGACAAGAAGGAGGAAGTTATATTTTTAGGACTACGTATAATTTATAAACAAAAATATTTGCAACTGAAAATGACTGCACAAATGTTTACGGTAAGTCATTATACTGAGAAAAAAAAGGTTACTATAACAATTTACTATATAATATATCAAAAATGCACGATACGTGAAAAGACAAGAAAAATTATTATATAATGTAGTAAAATTTATATTTATGTAGAAAATTTTAATTATTTAATGTAGTAATTTTTTGTGTTTTCACGTATCGTCCACTTCTGATATATTATATAGTAAATTGTTAAATTTTTTTTTTCAGTGTATCTATTATGGACAATGAAAATTTTACGTATGAAAACAACGAAAACAAGTTTACGTATGAAATTATGTATGAAAATTTACTAGTTATAATACGAGCTTGGACTTTTAAGCGAAAAATCGTGGAATTTACTATGTTTAGCAATAATATTTTCTAATAAAGCAGTAAATTTCTACGTAAAAAACGTAAATATTCTGTTAAAAAGACCAAATTTTATGATTTGTCGTTTAAAAGTCCAAGATGGTATTATACACAGTAATTTTTCATGTTTGATTTTTCTCAGTGCAAGATAAATATTTCACATACTTAAGCAATCAAAAATTATTAGATTAAAGGCTGTTAATTGTTAATCTAAAAAATAATAGCTGTAATTAACCATCTTTATTTATATAATTAAGACCATCTTTTCCTCAATAACTCTTAGATTAACTTTATTAATTTGACATGTTCTTGGGAGTAAAATTATAAAAATTCACATTTTGCTTAATTCTTTCGATTTTATAATTTATTTATCAATTTTTTGCTTTAAAAATCATTAATGATGTCTTGGGTGAGCTTTATCATAACTTGAAGGAACGTATCAAAATAGGTAAATCTACGTCATTTAATTTAGTCTCATTAAATCACAAGAATATAGTGTAATTTTACACATAAATTTTACACATAAAGTGTAAATGTTGTGTAACATTAACACAAGTAGTTATATTCGTGTGTATGAATGACAATGCTTCTATTTACATATTTATTTCATTATTTATTTATTTATTAATATGTAATTAGTATTTATTCATTTTTTTATATATTTATTATTTATATATTTATTATTTATATATTTTAAATTTGGCTTGAATTTAAATTTATGGAATACATTGTCATTTACTGTAATGATGTTATGGTATATAATATATCTTAAAGATTGAGTAATTAATTAGTATTATGTATTATTTTATTTTATATAATTCTCGTATATTTATATTTATATACTTATAATCGAAGTTGTAAAGTTGTAATTTTCTGAAAATATGTTCTATGCTATATTAACGTTTATTATATTTGTTTTCAAATTTATAACTAAATTAATTAACTTTAAAAAAACATCAACCTAAGGTTTAAATGAAGATATATACAATTATATATAAAATAAAATTACACTACATTTATGTTTTTACAGTACTGGGTTGACAGTGTATATGTATAAGTTTAAATGAATTAATTTATTATCAAACATAAAATCGTTATAAACATCAATTTCAATCTTACATACTACAAAATTGTGTTGTCTACAATGTTGACGGCATTGTATATATTCGTTTTATAATTAAAATATTTTTGTCATTTTATTTTTAAATGTCAAAACTTTAGCGTTTATATATTAAACACTTTTTTATATCGTCATACAATTGACGTGAGTTATTTTTACACAAAAAGTATGTAATTTTTATATAAATTTGTTTCGTTGAATGTAATTTTGTTTAAATAAATAAAAAAAAATAAAATCAAGTTTTATAATACCCGTATACAACAAACTCTAATTCATTGAAATTATCATTGATAATTTAACTTAATTAATCAACATGTAATAATTATTTTTAATTTTTGTTACCTATAATGGAGATTTTTTTGTGATTGAAGTGAACAAAAACGTAAATTAAATTACAGAAATATTATCAAATAAAAGTTTCTAATTGGGAACATGAAAATGCGTATTTATTATTTAGCGATTAATGCTTAAACGTTTGGTCCTATGGTACGTCAAACGTTGAAGCGCAGAAGATCCGAAGTATAAAGAAGCGAAACGAACGAAATTTGTTTGTTTTTTATTGCTCTGCTAAACTGTTTATGTTTAACGTTATTGCTTCACGCCTTTGACCACGACCGTTGTGTAATCACGATTCAGCTATTAATGGCTCAGAAATATTTACACGTGATCCGCCTCGGCTTTAACATCATTCTTGTGATGTCCGAGCAATTACTTTAATTCCATCAATCATTATAACGCGATGATCTTGTTATTAGTCGATAATGGCTTTTAGATGATCAATTAGCACTTGTTAATGAGGTGCTAATTTAGACTCTAGGAAATTTTTCAGTTTAAGCATGATACAGTTTTTCCTTTTTATTACAAAGAATCTAGATAATCTACAAAAAAATAAATAACATTTAAACAATATTCTTAATCTTTTAAATTTTGTTTAATTTAAATTATTATAGTATTTAATATAAAATTAATTATATAATGTAAAATGAAATAAAAATTAATAAAAAAAAAATAAATTTAAACTTTAAATCGAATTAAAAGTATTGTAATATGTTAAATTTGTTGATTATTTTTTATTTTTATATTTTTCATTATTGCTTAATTTGAATACGTATTTTAGGTGCTCTGTAAGTATTAATCAATCATAAATTTAATTATCATTTACATTCAATACAAATGAATATATATTCTTTGTTTTTCCAAATATCGTTTAATTTGCACCCTCGGCAAAGTTTTAGGCAAGTGTTTACTTTATTAAAATTTAAGTACTAATTCAAATTTACAGTTATTATTAATTCGTCAAAATGATTATTGCCCTTGTAAACTCGAACGACTACGGAAAATTTTAGGCTTTTAAATATCTGGCAGCTACGTGAATTGGTCACATATACATCGATACCTCCGAGCAGCTTTGACTTAACTGCATAGAACGGATTAAGATTAATGTATCTGTAAAGAACGTTGCTAGAATCACGTATCTGCAAAGGAAGTGTTAAAAGTAACGTATCTACATCAAGTTGAGTAAGAATAACGTAACTGGAATAACACAGTTTCGAGAAAATCGTTTAAGAAAGTTTGAGCAGCTATCATAAATAATAAGTAAAACTTTTTATAGAATTGTTGCCTTAATATATAAAATTTGCAAAACGTCGCAAAGTTCGACCGAAATGTTTGCAGGCATGGTAGGGATGCTTCGCGCACACTTCTGCGCATGTAGAGACATTAAAATAGTAGGAATGATATCGTCAAAGTCAGTAACAAGATTTTGCAAATATTAATTTTCTTATATTATAGAATTAAAAATGTTTTCTTTCGTCATTGACAAAATTGAAATATTCTCTGCCTAAAAATCATAAATTATCAATTTTCAAAAATTGTCAGTTACAACATTCTTAAAACGCATGCGACAGATACGTTAATTTTGACATGTTCCATGTAGATACATGATTCTTGCAACGTTCTTTACAGATACATCAGTCTTAACACGTTCTATGCAGTTAAGTGAAAGCTGTTCGGAGGTATCGACATACTTCATAAAAAAGGTTCGTATATTTTTAAGGTCTGAAACGTTAGAATCGATATTAAACTTAATGTACCCAGAGTATATTGTTCGAAAGACACAAATTTTGTGAAATAAAAAAAAGTAATTGTTTGTTTAAATTAAATTTAAATCCATCAATTAAGTGTTACATTTCAATGAATAAAATATTAATGTTATTTTGTTATAAAAAATAATTTGCCACACAAACAATTTGTATTATAAAAAATGCCATTATATGTTAATAATTATTACACCTGAAATCAAATATTACTATATATTACTATAATTACTTTTTATTCGAAAAATTATTTTTAAACTTCAAACAGTTTTCAAACTTACGTGAAATTTCGTATTTATTCATAAACAAAGTTGAAAGACATTTGACCATCAGATCTAGCTATATAATACAGTTTCGAGCTTAGTACACCGAAAAACATGAGGCTTTAAATTTATATAGAAACGGTTTAGTTTTAAAATAGTCAAAATATGTTGAATCTACTTCGTGGTGTGTGTTGATTGTATACTGTTTTATACATACGGTGTTTATAAACACAGCAGCTATTTTTCCTTGGAATCGATTGTTTTCATTCAAACAAATTGTTCGTTTTAATTTTACAAAGTATCTGAGCTAAATCAACGTATAGACAACATGGTCATTTTATGTTGGATTTATATCATTATTTTTTCGCGTGTAGAATATACTTGGCGTGATTTCTGTTTCTTGTCCACCTTAATTTTGTTGTCACCTGACAGGTAATGAGTTGCCGTCAGTAATTTTAATTTGTACTATTTTGAAAACATACAAGTTTGAATTTTTTTAAAATTATACTTAAATAATTCGACTGAAATAAAAAATAAATCAATTACCTTTGCACAAACATTAAAATTACTTTAATCAACCGAATTATTATTAATGAAATAAAATTAAATTACTGAATGCGCAAATTCAAAATTGATTTGTAATTAGTACTTTTTTATTTAATTGATTTTATTGTAAAGTCATCGAAATTTGCATCCCGGAAATTTGTGGTTACGAAATTGCTAAATTTATTTTTTAAAAGGTTCTAATTCTAAAGTTCACCGACTATTAAATGTACTGTTGCATCGCAAGCTGTTAAACCGATAGTTCGAATTTAGTAAGTTTTCCGAATTCAAACAAAGTGTTTCTTTGCCACTACACGTAGCTCAGAGTAACGTCAGACGTTTTCGGATTAAGCTTCTTTTGCTGCAGTCTTTAAAAGTAACTCGTTGAAAATATCCGGTGAGATTAGTACCAGCTAAAAGCATCAAATCATTAACAAAAATTGTTAAACCGAACACCGTATGTTCTGTCCCGCCATTGTTTTACTTTTATTTTTTTTTCTTTTTTCTTTTTGCACCCGTAAACTACTCCGCCATTTGCAGTAATTCGATCCGAGAGTATAGCCAAGCCATATATTCTAATGTATTTGTAATTCAATTCCATACAGAATTTCTGTCCGCGCGATGCCATTTGCGGCCCGCCCACTTAAAGAACAAACCTTTTTCCTTCGTTTGAAATTAGTCAAATATTTATTTTTACTCGCATCTTACCGGAATAGCGGCTTAATTTATAAATCGCGTTGCATTTTTCAACCGGCCGTTTCGTATGCGAATTACAATTTCAGTATCCGCGCCATTGGCGTTATTACTTACGGCTTGAAACAAATTTTTATTTCCCAACCGAGACACGCGCATTTGTCGGCGCAATGCCACACCGCACGGCCGTAATTTAATTTGCTCGCGCGATTAACTTTCGCGATCGATTCATTTGATTGTCGCATTATAATTCGTTTAAAAATGCGAAACAAGCAAATCGAATTATCGATTTCATAATCAAAAGTCCGATACACCTCGGTGCTGATTTTAAACGCGCGCGTGTGATTCAGCCGCGCCGCGACCAAAATTAGACGATAACGCCCGAAAGAGGGTGCGATTGTGCTGTACGTCTGGAAACGGCTTCTCGTGTAAATGACACGCTGCAGCACGTAGAGTCTCGTGTAAACATAAAATCGTCTCGCTGCCCAAGGCAATTCCGTTTCTTTCAACTACCATACGTTGTTTCTTTGCTTTGTCGTCGACACGCGAGCCTCGTAAAAAAATAAAACCGAAGAAAGAAAGAAAGAAAGACAAAGCTCGCGTTTGCTGAGAATGGTATATACGAACGTATTGCCAAACAGCGATGTTGTTTTTAAACGCGAACTGGAAATGGCGTCAGTCAAGCAGCGTTGATCGCGGTGATTGTCGGGATGGGTGACCGAGTCATGTAGACTGTGTATTTAAAACAGTGCTCTGAAAAAAGGGACTTTTGTTATAACAGACCAGATTGTTGGGGTAAGTTTTGGTTTGTAAGACAGTATAGCGCTGGACAGATGCAGTTTACGAATAGTTTTAAAGTTAGACTATAGATGATTGTTTTATATTCATACAAAAAATCAAAATTTAGTAAGATCTACTGAAAAGTTTAGTTAAACCAGTAATCATAACTGTCAAATTCAGTTATACTAAGTGTGAAATTTAGTTTTGGTTAAAAGAACTATAATTTTCAGTTGTAATGCGGTCATTAAAACTGACATTTTCAACTTGAACAATTGAAAAATTCAGTAAAATTGCTTGAATATTTGTTAATTCGAGTGTCATAATGGACTGCCACCTTCTACCCTAGTAGAAATTTTTCTAGTATCTCGTGAGTTACTAGAGAATTTGTATATAAAATTTCTAGTAACTCGCAAGTTACTTGAGAAATTTCTACTTGGGTATCAACATATCTGATCTTTTCAGTTGGATCAACTGATTTTTTGCAGTTATTATTTTTGCAAACGTACTTTACTGAAAGTTCAGTTAATTTGACTAAATATACTATTTTTCTCTGAATGCACGGTTGTAATGTAATACATTTAATTGCTGAATGATATTTTAATTGCCTATTTAATGTGAAAAACTTCAGATATAAAATGTAAATGAAAGTAATACACTGAACGGAAAAGTGTATTAATCGAAGGATTGTTTGTTTTTTACTATAGCATTTAATAATATAATATTGTAATTGAAATTTTATAACTAATAATGTGTATCTACCCTGCTCTCTAAATTTGAATCAATGAAACTTACCGCAAATCATCTATAGTCACTGTTTTAACAACTATAAGTATATTACTGCGACTAAAACATTATGAGTATTATCTGATTTTCGCTGAGTTTTTCGCTGCTTCAAATTTAGAGCGTGTAATCGTTATAACCTATAATAATCAACATTAATATTTTTTCAGACTATGTAGATCATACACTGAAAAAAGTCCTTCATCACTTTACAATACGCTGAGAAAAATAAAACATGAAAAATTACTGTTTATAATACTAATGTGGGTCCATATGATACAAATCGTCAAAATTTACTGTTTTTAACAGTAATATATTATTATATATTTCAGTAATTATCTATGTAAATAACTTGATTTTTTATATTAAAAACAGTAAATTTGGACGATATGCATCCTCAAATTACTATATTATAAACAGTAATTTTGTATGCTTTATTTTTCTCAGTGTACGCATAATTTGAAAATCACACATCTAATCGTGTAAATAACTTTTACGTAATTTTACAAATTATACAGTAAAATTTTTATACATTTTGTAAAATTACAAAATATTTTTTAAATACACAAGGACCGTCAAGGGGCAAAGTTAACCTCAAACAATTTTTGACATTTGTCTACATTATGTTGTCTAACGTATGTAAAATAATAAACTGCTCAAGCAGTTTTTTAGGTTGCTTATTTTCTCGTTGATGTAATAGCTTTCATCAAATATATGTCAAACATATGATACGTTCTAACTATTGTGTCTATTCTATTGTGCGATAATATTATACAGACAGCATGTAAAAATACATGTTTCATATAATAATTTTTCAAGATCCATCATTGGTTAATTATTACCAACTATTGTCGTTGTAATTTTACACAGGACTTTTTTTCAGTATAATTTCGACTGATTAAATCTGCGAAAATATACTGTTCCAATGCGTGAAACTTTCACTTTATACATCAGCAGATGTATTCATATTATGCAGTTCCATACACACAAAACTGGTTAAATCAGTAGAACTTTTCAACGGTTATTTATTATCATATTGACATATTATATCAGTGATTTATCCCTGATTCAACATCAGACAGTTCGCTTGATTTGCTGGACGTAAAATTAACATCACAGAATTGAGGGTTACAAAGAACGAATGAAGGAAAGCAGACAGCGCAGAGAACTGAAAGACAAAAGGTATAACCAACGCGAGACAATGGGCTCTGTCCCCTGCGTCGGGACGCCGTGCGAGCTGGGGGCTTCTTTGGCGCGCACTCGGCAAGAAGAACTCGGGGGTCCTTGACCAACGGGGAAGGACACGTCGAGTGTCGGGTGCGCGCGAACGCACATCCATCCAGCGAGGCATATAGGGTGTCAGAGAAAATGGAAACGCCAAGGAGAAACCCGATAGGAGGTGGGTTTTGCGCGCGGGACCGAGCGGGTTCTGCGGGCGTTTGCGACGGTGGCGCTCAAAGGACGCCGGACGCAGGAAGCCAACGTGTAACGGTGCACGAGTTCCCACCGTACGCGTACAGGCCGCGACAAAAGGAACTTGAGCAAGCGGTGCTAATGACGCGTCACTTACGTAATTGACTTTGCGTCATCGATCTAATTGGATTGCCATAATTTGATCATTTTAAAAGACGGCTGCGACCTATATTACGTGACGATTTATTTATCGATCATTCAGCAGTCGAACTCGTCCCTGTTCCCCGATTTCGATGCAATTAACGCCAATCCGTATTACGTCAGTTGCGATTTCGCATTGGAACTGATTGGCTGCTGATGCATTTATTGTATTGCTTCTGTCGATCGCTGATACGAAGATTCACCGATAGAGGGATATTTGGTGGAAACGATTGTCAAAAGTGACGTTAAACTTGGTAGGAAGTGGATGGTTAACTGTCGACGGATGTTTAAAGCGAGCGTACGGTATCATATTTTGACGTCGAAGATTATGGGTCTATCGATTGAGGAAGATATGCAAAAGGATGGTGCTATAATTGGAGGACAGATAAGAACTCGTAACCTGTTTCTCACCAGGTGGCTCTGTTATTACATCCGTATCGAGGACCCATTTAAATGAACGGAATACAGGAATTGTGATGCGGCGTTATGCGTTGCGAAGAGTGAATCGGTTGAATCAACATCGTTTGCGTAGTGTGATGGTCAAAACTAGGTGAAACATAGTACGTCGGTAAATATGCCGACAACTTAAATTGTCTGTTAAACTCTACGTTTTGAGGTTAGGGTTTGTCGCGGTGTTTGAATAGTGTGTTGAGGGAACATATTTATTATGTTGATCTAACATATTCCGAGTTTGTCATTTTGCCAGTGGACACAACTAATGGGTCATGCGGGATATGGCGGAATTAAATACGTTAAATTGAGGATGATGATTCTAATTTAATTTTACTCTAAATTACAGGAAAATGGGTGACTGTATTCAAGGATTAATTTGGTTCAGAAACAAATTTATTGTATATTTAAATTTAGTATTTATGATGTAATAAACGTTAATATGACATTCTAACGATCATGAGAATAAAAATCATATTGAAAATTAAAACAAAAGGATTTTTAATGTAAACCTAAGTATTATTTCCTTTCCTTTCCTTTACTTATCTTTACAAACTTTTCTGATCGATTTTTGTTGTATGTTACCATAAAATACCCGCATGCAATTGTCTTCCTAAGATTTTGTAACGTGAAGTTAATGGTTTTTAATGTTAATGAATTTGAAAATTGTAAGTATTTACGTGTTGTAATACCGCGCAAGATTAAATGAAACAAAGTTATCATAATTTGTTTACTTCATTTGTTAAGCCTAAAGTTGTATAATTTCACTCAACTTCAATTCAATAAATTCGAGACGTTGAAATTTCAAAATCTACCCCAATGTTTCACTCGTCAACTTTGTAGCATTTTTTCCATGCATTAACATTCATACAATTCCTTCGGAACTGAGAGTGAAGTTTAATTTTTCAAGATAAATATTAACTAAGTTTGTAATGCAGCTGCCAGAATCGAGGCAATTCAAACAAAATGGTTTCAAGAAATAGTCAGTCAAACTACATCACATATTAATACGCATGATCCTTTAAGCGTTTTATTTCATTGGCATATTCAACAGCATCCTGACGCGATATGCTCAATACCGAAAGATATTGCTAATATTGCGATAACGTATGAGATTTTTGTTTTCATATTACTTATGATATCCAACAAATATGAAAGATATTGTACTACAATGTTTGTTAAATAATGCCCACAAGTCCGATACAAATAATATACTCACTATATTATTAAATGATATTCGCAGAATATTCCTTGAATATATGCAGTATGTTTTATGCATGATTCAATATGTATTTTGATCACGGATAATACACTCTTGCAATATCTCTACGTAAGCGTATTAATTTTATGACTTGATTTGAATTGAGTTGTAATCTTCATCGATATAATCTTTTGTTCTTTTTTATTTGCACGTAATTATTTGTACGCTGAAAAAAATATGGTTGAATATACTCAAATTCGAGTTGACTACTGCCAACTTTATATTTGATTTGAAATAATCTAATTTCATTACATAATCAACTGTTTTTAAGCAACTCTATTATATTATTTCCATTAATTTAGTAAATTTTATTTGAAACAAGTTAAAATTACATAATTTAACTTCTTTTTTATCAACTTAAACCTATAATAACTTAATGATATTCTTAGGTGTGTATACATATGCTTAACACATGAGAATTATTTGACATAATTTCACAGATTTCGATGTTTTATTTCAATGTTTATCTATTATCTTTGGAGTATCCGAGATAAGTTTCTATCTTATATATAGCCCAAGGACTATACCAATAACACAATAGTATAATATTTTCGGAATATTGTTTATATTTCATGCTATTGTGATTGTGATTCGAAAAATGTCAAAAAAATCTGAATAATGTATATTTACGATTTTCCACATATATTATTTAAGTCGGTCATTGGACGTAACATAATTATTATAATAAATAACATAACATAATTATAATCTCAGATATTTTGCGACATGGTGATTGTATAAATTGATGTATAACTGTAATTCGTAGAATATTTGTTGCTATTAGGAATATGATTAAAAGAATCAAAAGTTTCTTTTAGTCTATCGCCGTTTAAGACAATAAAACTGTTACGTGATCTGCATTAAGAGTATTCTTTTTGCAGTCTTTGGGAACCTAAAAACAAAACGCAATTACTCCACGACCATAAACAATTTACGATCTCCTGTTGTTCCACATTTCGAACGCTAAGCTATATCCATCTCTTCGGACAACATTAGTTTAACGTAATAGCAAATAAAATCATCATTTCATTTGTATCGTTTTAATTCGAACGCAACCATTCGTTGAAAAATCACAGGTTGATATCGAACAAATCGATTTCCGCGATGGTCCCAGCCGAACTAACCGCAAACAATTTCAAGAATACGCTACGACGTCATAAAGTCCTGGAAAGAAAATTTACGCCTGTCTATATGAATACGAACGACCTTAAACATTGCATGCACAGTCGGTGAGTCGATGGAACTGCGACAAGCGAACTGGAAAGGAAACATAAACCGAAAGTGAAGGAAGCAAAATAATTCTACAGACCCTTCAACCTGCGTCTTTGTGTCCTACTTACGTGAACTCCCTTGCGCCATCCCCACCTGTCACGTAATTTCTAACGACATCAAGAACCCGCATGCGACTCTACGCTATCCGTCATTCGCTGTATTAACACGCCGCATAGAAGTTTGCTTGAAATCATTTGACAATGCAACTTCTTGCAATAAGTACTCCACGGTCCTGAAGCAATTGGAAAATTGACAAGACCAAGACAACATATTTGCAGGAGCAGTCTATGCTTGGAATTAGTAAGGTACATTACAATATGAGCTGAGTTTCGCAAAACTTGGTTGGATTCGATGAGAAGAATCATTAATCTGAAACGACACAGCTATTTGAGGTGGTTCTGAGATGAGAAGCGGACGTTGGAGTGATCATCACTAAGATGGGTGGCCGTTTTTCAGGCATCGTTTGAAGGAATAGTGGTTGAAGATCCATTGACGTAATTAATCAAACTCGAAACTTTCATTCTGCGAGTTCTAGCACGTATCCACATGGACAATGCATTTACTAATTAATTTACATTGTATTGTTCTCATGACTAATTTTTATATTTATATCCTCTGGTTCCAAGGAAAATAATTCGAGGGATAGACAATTTTGTTTGAAATAAAAGAAAAGTTCCAAATTATTGTATTTGTATTAAAACTGAAAATTAATAACCCGGATTTAGAATAGTTTGTAAAAAATTTAGTTTTGTTTAACATAAGATGGTTCAACTTGAACGTAAAATATTATATAAAATTATTCTAATTAATATGAGTGTATTCAAAAACTGAACTAGGTACTATATCTTTCTTATAAGGATGATATACTGTTTAACTACATAATATATAAATACAAATAATACAAATATTTCGTACTAAAAAAATCTCCATATATTACAAATTATTAATCAATTAGTACTCAACATTAGGATATCCTTTTCCACAATGCGCAACGTTTCGACATATATATTTATATCAATCGTCTTCAGAATAAATGTCAAAAACAAACAATCGATATCAAAACTAAGCAGTTCGAAAGTGAATCAATATTCCTATCATTCTCCGCATATCCCGCCCGACCATCCCAATGCATTTCCGATTTGTACACTTGACCCACCCTAATTCACCCCAAATTATCCGTACACTAAACGTGTGTTAAGGACGTCAAACAAGACTCACCTGCCGCGCATTGATGATAATAATCGCACTCAGCGCAGACCGGTTGTACACAGAGTTCCGGATCCTCGAGCGGGTCGCTGCCCAAGCACAAATCCTTGTACCCTTCTGGTGGACTCAGGGTCTCTCGCTGATGGTGCTGTCGTTGCTGCAATTTCCGTAACGACATCCTCTTATCTTCCACTTCCTCCTCCTCCTCCTCCTCATCCTCCTCCTCGTCCTCATCCCCCTCGTCCTCCGCCTCCTCCTCGTCGTCGTCAGCGTCAAAACCCCCCCGACCCCCCCGATGCATGGCGTCGTCAATGTCAACTTCGTCCACCACAAAGTGTGGCTCTTCGGCGAAGTGCAGATTCAGCTCGGCCCGGCATTCCTTGCAATTGCCCAACCGAATCATCTCGTGTTCCTGGCAACAACACTCGCACTCCTCCTCGTAATCCGCGCAGCATTCCTCCTTGATCAATATAATATAGTCCGCGGCGAAGAACTCGTTGAGCTTCTCGTTGATCACCACCCGATTCTTCTGACCTTTGGCCTTTGTCTGTCCGGGTTTCTTCAGCAGCGACTTCAACGCCCTGCCGGGCACTTCCGGTGCGCCTTCCACACCGTGTTCTTTCATGTTTTGTTCTGTAAATGGAAAGGAAAAAGTGAAAATTCGTAACTCGTTTGTATGGTTTTTAACTTAAATTGGTTGGAACGGTTGGGAGTCGCGGTTAGGATATCATGCACTAAGAAATAGCTTCGTTAAATAGTTTCGTTAAGTATCTAAGATTGTTAAATCGAATAATTAAAAATTGTAGCTGCAACGACAATCCCAATATCCTATTCAACAATCTGGATTGTTAGAGATTATGATGCGTGTCATATTAAATGATATATTGAACATAACTTACAATTTTTACAATTTTTACTATTGAACTGAGTATCTGTTTCAGTCAGTCTAACAGTTTAATTTTAATATCTAGTATGTGAATTTAACTATCTTTTCTCTCAGTGTGCTTTTGAAGATGTCGCGACTTTAAACACGCAACGTGTCGCAGTTATTCCGTATTTGAATCGACCGCGAGGGTTTAAGGTCACAATTATGAGTCATAAATTGTATACGAAAATCGATGAGGCCAAGGCATCCCCGCCGTGTAAGTTGCCTCTAATAAGGGTTCGATGTGTACCAAATAGCCCGGTCACGCTAGAACGGTACTCGGGGATTTAATTTGGTTCATTTTTCTTATGCATTCTGTGGTATCATTGTCATTCGGAATATGAATATACTATCGGCTTGTGTGGCTATTTATAACATATTATAAATCATATTCGTGTATATTGGACGGTGTCGATGATTGTATGTTTATTAATTGTCTCACGATGAAACAGTATAATGAAGTATAACGAATCATAATTCGCATACTTTAAGGCAAGTTCTCTTTGAAACTGGATCAGTTTTGCTACACGCACAGAAATGATATAGTTGAATTAAAGAAATTATTTTGTTAAGTGTACTTTTTCAATTTCTCTGTGAAGTATACGAGTTCAATCAAATATTTCATAAATATTTACACTTTCACTGAAGCATTTAACATGGTTTTACAAAATTAGCGTGTTGATTTAAATAAAAAATATCAGAAATATGACAAAATGATCGAAGTTGAATTATATTTAGTTGATCAAACAAAACTATTTGTTTAGTTAAATAACAACAAACCTCTATGTTGAATGAAACAAAATTTCTTTGTCTCTACAAAATATTTCTGGTCGTGTGTATCGATATATATAACATTTATAGTTTTTTTACTACCAGGTTTCCACTTCTTACACAAGTGTATTACAATTTGTTCAATGCCATCTCGGAGATAATAGACATACCATGAAAGAACAAACCGATTTATTTGAATAAGTTTTCAAAAAAACCTAATGAAGAAATAAAACTATTGAAAAAATCATTTCAAAGTGTGGTTTTAATTGACCAACTGGTTTTAATGTTTATGATTTTTTGCAAACTTTTCAAATTAGCTATGTTTGATCTTAATGTTATTTTGTTATTTTGTAATGTCATTCTGTTATTTGGATTATTATTGTTGTTGTTATTGTGAGTATTATTATACAGAAATTGTATACAAAAATATTTATTTACTCAGAGTTTATACTAATTTCGTTATTTCCCAAGCACAAAGTTATTACCACCGTACACGAAGTAGCCACTCGCTACAAAGAATGTAAATTTATATTTGCTTAGCTGTGCTTATGCGACGTTATTAAATATCAAACGTAATAGAAGTTGTAAATACACGAGGTAATATTGTTACTTCTTGCTTGTTATAATATCGATTTTCTATGAACGATTGATTGGAACAAGTTTTTATATGTTTGAATAGAATAATTTTATTTGAAGTTTTTAAACACCAACGAAAGGTATTTCGCGCAGATGATGAATATATAATGAATGTACATTTTGATCAGTATATAATTTGTAATATTAGTTAAACATTTACGTAGGTAAAAACAAAAGAATATGATATAAAATAGGTACCGGATTAAAATCAAATTGCTCCGAAATTTAATAACGTTGCATCGTGTGGCCCGAATTGTTCGAACCACTTTTGAGAGCTCGTAATCTTTAATTTGCGAAATAACATTGCAACTTGGAACATATTCATCGGTTGGCTTCTAACTACAAATCAAATTTGAAACAACTTCTTGAATTTCAAATTCGTCATGCACGAGCTACCGAAATGGAAGCTGAATGTCGTTGTGCAGTGTTCGCCATTAAATGATGTCAAAATGATCGCGCAAGTATTTTCTACGAACACAAAGTTGTATATTGTTAGTATCAATTTGTATTTGATCATTATTATTATCCATTTTCAAGAGCCAAACATTCGTCATTCACAGGAACATCGATTGCGTATTTAGATAATGAATTAATGGAATAGTGAAATTATATTACTATAATTATTAATTCATACATTTCTGACGAAACAATTATATTTTGTTTCTTGTGTAAATAAAAATAAAAATAAATAAAAGTCAATAACTGGTACGACTGAATGTTATTTTTTTGTAAACAAAAACATGCTTTTGTTTCTAATACTATTACAATAAGTTGGAATTGTTTTGATTTGATTGACAATTTTATAAGTAAAATTAGTTAAATGGTTAACCTGAATGCCAAGTGGAGTGATTTTTAGTTCACGCAGAAAAAAATTGGATTAAAAATGTGTATAGTTCTGGCTTTCTCAGGATATCGAAAGAAACGTTTCGAAATTACTATACTCGAAACGTTAAAAAAATGTCAAATATTACCAAAAAATTGATAAAAATAATGATAAGATATTTTAATCATTATTACAAAATTCGACATAAAGTAACGTATACAAAAATTTACTATACCTTATGATAACATTGACTGTGTTATAATAGAAAATTTGTAAACGTACATTAATGCAGATATCCTTAGAATGCCAGAAGTATAGTAATCTTTAATATAACTTTTTTCTACGTATATATAATAATTTGTAGTAGATAATTTGTACTAATTTAATCATACAGTATATAATATAATACTGATACAACACGAGGAAACGGGATAGCTTAAAAAATTATAAAGTTAATTATACTCGAAGAAAAGTCGCATATTATTATTTCATTTTAAAATTATTTACAGAAATTAATAAAGCAAAGTCGTAACAAATTAATCGAACAAATTGATATTATGGATAAATATTTATTTTGAATATCAAATTCCTAATTACGAAAGAATCTGAATATTAATATTAATTATTTTTTGACATAGTTAGACTCATTGTTACGTCCTTTCTTTTGTGTAACATTAGTTTCAATTTAACAATGGTTAACATAACAAAATGTCTGTATAAGATAAATTAACATTTGTTAGCTTAATTAAATAAATGCAAACGATATTACTGATCAAATAAAGTTAGAATTTCGGTATCGCTTCAGAGAAGTTCCCATTCTGGGGATAACATTTTTATTTAATCACGTCATTCAAGGTAAGGTTTATGACATTTTTCCTTAATTACATTTAATGCTAAAATCGGAACCTAAACAAATTTCGCATTTTAATTTAATTTCTTGTAGAAATTTTTTGTGCGTTTTGTGTAATTACAATTCAACACAATTCAGAATTTAATTTAAATAAAATTAGGAAATTAAATTGTATCAGCCATTATTATGAATGTGCAATAAAATAATACATAAGTGAATACTTTTTATGTTCTTGTATTTCTTAAAATAATTTTTGTTTTTAAAATTGTATTCTTTTTTTGTTGAATTTAATTTGAAGTTTCTAAGTGTTTAAAGATTCCACCACATTGAGATGATTTTATGGCGCTACGTATATTAAGTATATCACTTTGAATATGTATATAAATTACTAAATCAATTAGTAATATTTTGAAATAAAAATTTAAAAAATAGGTTACCATCATTTAAGAAACTTTATTTATCTTCCAACAAATGTTTCGCTTTTTTGCAACACGTGAACTATAGGTAGATAAATTTTGAATTTTGTTTATTTCGTACAATATTTAAAAAATCTTTCTTCAGATATAAGCAGTTAACAAATTTAAAAATTCATTTTTAAGCAATTTAATCTTACAATATATAATACAATTTTATTTATGTATTTATATTCAATATAAAAAATAATTTCTTAATTTAATATGAATTTTTTTATGTAATTTAGAATTATTAGAAAATTATTAATAATGAAGTCTCGGGTAGTTTCAAAATTTCCATTTGGTTATAACACAAGATAAACAATATATTTTAATAATCTTAACCAGTTATAAACCTCAATGGACAACAATTTGCAAATATTTATCGCAAATGTAAATTTATCGATTATTATATAATGTATATCCGCAGGAAACAAATAAAAAATTTCGATATTGAAAAAATTGTGTAATAGAATATTCGTGGTATCTCATGCGAAAACATTTAGAGAGAGTGCGAAAATCCGTTGCTATTTTACTATATGTTGATTGCGCTTTGGAATTCGGCGTTATGATCGTTTCATACAAAACAGATAAAGTGAATTATTGAATTGTGCGTCATATAATTAAGGAGCTTAGTGAAAGTAATGTATACAAGAAATAAAGAATTAACCATTTTACTGCTATTGCTGACGTAGAACAAAGTTTATGTGGCTTATATGCAGCAGAGACTAGCGAATAGTTAGAAACTTTGTAGAAGTTATTTACTTCTATTTTAAAAAGATTGAATAAATTAAGGTCTACCACTTAAGTTAATGCAATTAATAAACAAAACATTTATTCCAAATATAATGTGAATTCATGTCATTCTATTTGATAACTCTCTAGCATCCATATCGACGTGTAGAATTTTAATAGATTTTGTTATGTATTTGATGAAGAATGCATCAGAACTCGTTGATACATCCTTCCTCAAATTCACCCATACAATTTTTAGTTTTGCCTAATGGAATAGGTTTTTGAGATGGATAGTTTATACGAAAGTTCAAAGATAATGATATTGATAACATGTATGGTGAAATTGTATGACAATTTTAGTAAATCTTTCTTCAAATCCACAAATTTCGAAGTTGAACATATGCAAATCCAGCAGAACAGCCCTGAGAAAGGTCTGCTTGGAGCGAAATCTACTAAATCCCTAATAATTCCAGAGGGAAATAGAGAATTTGATGAAAAGGAAGGGAAATAATCCCAAACTTTCGACTAGGCAAAACAAAATTCTTCGAAAAAAATCGACACGGGAAGGACGTGCATACCGTATATCTAATTTTGATATATATTATATTAAGTGATTTCCCTATGTTGCAAATGACAACCCGATTCGAAATAAAAACCCTGATTTGAACCTCGAAATGTCTAAAATTTCTCATTTAGGTTCTAAAGGATTCAAAATAGGGTCTAATCCATATTTTAACATTCTTTTGATACTGTAAGACCCTATTTTGTTTTATTTATTAAATTGATTTATATTTTTTAATTTATTAGTTAGTTAAAGTCTACATCTTCAATATTAGCATTTTGTTATATTTAATGAATATATATAATATGTCGTTTATATAATGTTATTTTTTTTTCTTCTTTTTATTCCCTTCAATTTGCTTAAGCCTGCTTAAACCTTGAAATTTTCGAAGTTCAAATTAGGATCTAAAAACTTAGAATCTATTTAAATAGAACTCGTTTTAAAGCTATTTGAATTAGCTCCTAATTAAATAAATTAAAGCTCCTAATTTGAAACTATTTTTGAGGTTCAAAACAGTTTTAAATTTCGACTAGGGAAAAAATTCTCTACAAAGAGAGATGTCTCATCCAGGAATTTTTCATAATTCCTGGGATGAATATAATTGACTGAAGTCCGTAAAGTTGGCATCCCGACTTTAACGATATTAAAGTTTATCCGAAATTGAAAAAAAAGATTCAGTAATATGGCTGTAGTTTAAGACATACTTATTTGCTACCACATTGAATGAAAAGATTGTTAAATTCGCAATGTAAACATTACAATTAAAAATAAATTAAAATTATAAATTGTTGATTTGAATAAACAGTTATGCAATTCAATAATCAATACGGTAAATTGAAATTACGCGTTATATGGTTAATGGTTAATTCTAATTTATGACATTCGTTTAACAATTTCTATCGATCTGGATTGGCGAATTGAATATGTGAGTTGTCGACGCAGCTCATTCCGCAGTTATTTAGTTAAAAATCTCAGATGTTCATCGAAACGGATTAGATGTTATTTATCTGAAAAATCTGTGAAATCTAAACTTTACTTATCACCTATTAGTTATCGAAATTGTATAAAAATAAGACCGACTTAGCCCCTAAAAATGGCCGAAATTTCCCTTTTTCCCAATAGTAGCACTTATGTAGGGCCTATTTGAGAAACATTATCGAATCATGTAGGTCTTTAATAGTTCTTATAGGTCTTAATAAGTACCTAATATTCGAGTTTAAACAGTTAAATACATTAAATAGTGCTAATGAAGTTTCTGTAGGGGTAATGTAGGACAAAAATTTCGCCTTGGGATATCCTAAACGAAATAATTATTATAATTGCGAACTATTTCTTTGCACGTCCCATACATCTGACACTTACACTAAGAAATTATAACATCTTTGAAGTTGGAATGGACTCACGAAGAATATAGATATCGCTAGGGAATGAAGAAATTTTAAAATCTTTAGTAGTATTTTATTATTAATACTTCAAGTTTCGGTTTCAAGTAAATTATTTAATTAAACTTCTTGTTTAATTTTATTTTCACTCTAGATGACAAAATTAAATAGAGTTGGTATATTAATATACTAACAAAAATTTAATCTTATATGAAATGTTTAATTTTGCAAATGTCACAAAGTATAATCTACTACTGAATCTACAGAATATGCCAGATTTGAATACTTCTACCATGCAGACTGTCTACAGGCTACTTCAGAATGAAGATAAATTATTGATTTATTCATGTTTTTAGAAACCATGTGTGAAATAAACAAATAATATTTTATATTCTTGAAAATAACTATATGCTTTTAATTGAGGTAAATTATATAATAAAGCAGTTCAAGTATTTATAATATTAAACGTTTAACGTTCTTAGTTATTAATATTATTTAATATAAACGATCGTTGAACCGGATAAAGTTGTTGAAAATAGTTTGTATCCTTGACTTTGTAAACTATATTATTGATAAGAGTTCGTTAAATTTCCGAATGTCTCACCACATAAAATCATTCAAGATGGTTGGTCGGAAGTTTGATCAATTTATGAAGTGCACCAGCATGAAAAATCATGCATTTAGATTGTTACATATTCGATTTTGTTTTTTAAAATTTTTCTCCATGTCGCAAGTTGGGTTGAACATATAAATTCCGTAAATAGTGTCTTTGTTTTAACTTTTTCAAACTGATTGTATATATATATTACTCGTATTTGATATTGTGCAATAAGTTAAAAAACGGCGCTTAAAACATAAAAAGTATATTCTTTAAAAGTATTTTTTACAATTAAATTATTAATTAAAGAATCCTGTCACGTATATCCTAACATATATGGAATATATACATACATGGATAGAAATGATTTTTCTATATAGTTTCTCTTAACTGTAAAGTTTGTTAACTATAGTAATAATAATAATAATAATAATAATAATAATAATAATAATACTGGTAATAATTTTAATAGAATAATTCCAAAAATAAGATAAAAGATACATACTTGGTAAATAAATTATATTCTAAAAGCATAATCTAAATTAATTTTCTAAATTTACTAATTATATTTAAACGTACAATTATCAATAAATAAAATAGTGTCATTTTATAAAAATAAATATGAAAGTAAATAGTTTTAAATATATAAGCAAAAGTTGTGGCTCGAAAAATCCACCGCCTTTTTAACGATATTATCAGCTTAGTGTTTTATAATTAAATGCAATTTAAATTTACAAGGAATTATTCTAAGTTTGGCGCATAAAGAAAATTTGTTACGAATCCGACAACATATGCTTCTGAATTATTCATATCGAACGTAAACCTTGCATTTTATTACAATGATTCGAAACGTAAATCACATCAATTTCCAGGCTGCGGCTGTTTTGCGTCAAGTTTTCAATTAACTTGTAATTCATTAAGACGTCAAGTTTTATTATAGTAGGTTAGAATAAAAATTGTCCGTTGCGAATCGATGCGGAATTTGCAAATGAAAATTTATAAGCTCATAACGTCGATTTAAAATTGTCATGCATTTTCATAGAATTGCATAAACCAAAATTTATTCTTGGAAAGTGCGATTTTTAGGGATTGCAAAAACCTATTGAAATTTATCGTAATATCTCCAGTTTAAAAATAATGAAATAAAATGTCTCATACAAAATCCTTATGTGGTGAAAAGTACGGCGATAGTTCCAAATGAATGCAAAGTGGTGCTTTTGAATACGCTTTTGAAAAATGCAATTGTACGTATAAAATATCTGGAAGTAGCATTTTTTCTTGTGTAGAAAGGTTGTCAACGAAATGGCACTGAGTGTAAAGTAAAAATATGTACCGAGTTCTTCCTTAGTGTCAATATTGTACTTCAAATACCATGGAAATAACTTTAAGATACCATTGTTTTTCTTTAAGACACAAATGAATTAGTAAAACATAAGCTGCCTTAATACAACTCACTTGTTCATCTTATTGATACATTGGTGGCTAAATTTAAGATACTTTCATTATACCGAAAAATAAATTTATTTAAAAATTGTTTACAAATAAATTACAATATTTCAACTATATATCCCCTTACTATGAGTCTCGCATTCGAAGGGTATCGAAACGTCTACTAAAGTAACTTTTCTAATACAATACAGTACTTTTTACTTTAAGATATTGTAAAAATTATTCTAAAATTTTTGCACGATACAATATGATACAAGAAAATTTACTGTATCTTATAAGAAAATTATGTATATCATTTAAGAAAGTTTGCTCAATTGAGATATCCTCAGAATGCTAGAAGTTTAGCAATTTATGCTATAATGTTTTTCTACGCGTTACAGTCAATTAAGAATGAGAGATAATAATAAACTCAAATATAAATGGTATTAAAATTAACCTATCACGTAATAAAAATGACGCTATTTAATTTAAACATTTTATCACATTTAATAAAAATGCTATATATCTTTTTCAATTACTTGGTAATATTTAACATATTTTTAGAATTTTCTAACCATAATTTATCGTATTATTTACATTTTTTCCTATTTTGCCTAATTTTATTATCTAGTTTCTTAAAATTTATAAGATTATTTTTTTCAGTGTGTCAATGTCAATTTTGCATTTACACTTTCTTTACATTTTGTAGGTTATGGCACTTGTATCGTCGCGCAGACGCACAGGGTAACAAATTACCTTTTAATTGTAAGATGGTGGTTGTATTATTTTGCAATACCAAGAAATTTTATTTAGATTTTTTTGTTTAGATTTATGATCTAACGTTTTTTTAGTAAAATTTGAAGTGATTCTTATGTCTTAAAGCCGAGATATTTTAATTATAGTTGGCCTAAATAACAACGTTTTTTGGAAAGAATGAGAAAAATGACCTGTTATGTGGAATACCTCAAAAACAAAATATAGAATTTTGTTCAAAAACTGAATAATTATTCTATTATTCTATTAAATTATTCTATTAAAAATTAGTAATTAAGGTAGTTTTTCTATTGTATCTATGTTAATTGTTAATAACAACGAAAGTCAAAAGATTTCTTTATATTTCTTTATAAATTTATAACTTTTGTAACTTTATAATTTTATTTAACTGTGTAGTTGAGTTTTAAATAAGTTAAGCATTTTTTAAGGATAATATTTAATTGCACTTACGAAGTATGATGACAGCACAACTACCTTACTCTACTAACTATAGTGTTCATCTACAAACCGAATCACAAACTACCTTATTTCGAGCAATAAATTCAAATCACTGCCCAGAAGGAAACGCAGACGTTGAAAATGCAAAAAGAACCTAATCCTCCGAACGCAACAGTTATTTGAAAAACACATCCCTGTATCGATTATTCTTTCATTCATATGGTTACATCTCCAAGCAGCAAAGCATAAAACCCATATTAATAAAATGCACAGAAGCCAGGAGTGTCGCTCGCAGCCACGAATTGTTTAAACATTAACGCCGAAAATTTGCATAAGCTATTTAAATAACTCAGCAGGTTCACTGCGCGTCTGACGAAATCGGAAAAGGACCGATTCTTGGAGCGCACCGCGCCAACTCCATCATTAATAATAAGACGTGTATATATATATTCGTTTCGATGGTGCCCTGAAACTTACGACTCGAATTCCATCAAACGGTTGCACAAAACGATACGTATCCCAGGCGAAAATATCCAGAAGAGAATCCTAAATAGGATACCGGATGGGATCCCAATTGGGAAACCAGAAAGGAATTTGGCCAGGAATCCAGAAAGGAAATAAAAATTATTATTGAAATAAAACACCCAAGTTTCAACAAGAATCGAACTATGGAAGCCACGTACACACCCAAGTTCGTAACCGCACGACTACGGCCACTGTGTGAACAATACATGAGTATGAGAATGACTACCACAATAGCGTTTAGGGATCCTATCTGGGTTCCTATTTGGGAAATTTGGCTGAAATTACAAACAGTCTGATAGTCATTCTCACACTCATTTATTATTCACGTAGTCACCATGGCCGTGCGGTTACCAACTTGGGTGTGTTCATGGCACCTCCAGAGTTCGATTCTTGTTGAAACTTGGGTGTTTTTTTTTTTTTTTTTTTTTTCATTTTAATAATAATTTTTATTTCCTTTCTGGAATCCTGGTCAAATACTTTCTGGTTTCCTAATTAGGATCCCACCTATTTGAGAGTCCCTTCTGGATTTTTTCGCCTGGGTACGGCATCAGCTGTTATGGCGTAATGAGCGCGTGCGCGCGAGATCCGTCCGATCCCCGACTACGATAGTCCAAGACGCGTTTCTCATTTCTCACGATTATTTTCAGATTACATGGCCACTCACATCGCCGTGTTTACCGACGAAAGTTGTCTACTGCCACTCGTTAATTTCGAATTATTCCGCCGGCAAAAGTCTCTCCGATCGTACTCCTCGATCTTTTTTGCGTTTTATTGTCAGTCGGTCGGCAATTTGAGAATCAGCTCGGTGATTGTAATTGAATGTCACCAAATTCATTTAGTCGAACGTATAATCGAGTCGCGCGGCTTAGCGATCGCTCGATGTAGAGCGAATGGAGATTTGTGCGTCGGGAAAGGAATGATATCGGGAATTGTTTTGTTGATATAGTCAAAGCGGAATAATGCCTTTGTTAAGATGATACACATTATTGCGCGCCATAACGTTTCCAATATGCGTAATGATTTGCTAAATACACGTGAACGGTGTAGGGGGTGTTCTAATTGTTCTAATATTCTCGTGTAGTCTTACTTTCACTATTGCTGTGTAGGTACGCTGAAGCGAAAAATATAGTAATCGCGGGATGGTTTGCACTCTAATGTATATTTTATAGTATGATATAGTAATTGATATTCTATAAATAATAATGTCTATTATATACCCTGAAAAAAATAATCTTACAAAATTTATCAATCTAGATAATAAAACGAGAAAATATGAGCAAAAATGTAAATAATATAATAAATTATGGTCAGGAAATTCTAAAAATATTTCAAATATTACTAAACAAATGATAAAAAGTGTGATAATGTCCAATGTTTATTTACATTTTTGCTCACTTTTCTTGCTTTTATTATCTCGTTTGGTAAAATTTGTAAGATTATTTTTTTCAGAGTACATTGAGAAAAATAAATGGTAACTATTACCATTTAAGTGGTAATCTTTACCATATAAAGGGTAATCAATACCATTTACACGCAGTGAAAGAAACATCAATATTTATAATACGGGAATATTATTAAATTTGAATAACTGAATGTTAATTGGTAGTATGCTGTCAGATTATCAAATTTTGATGAACTGGTTTACGTATTTTTGACCAATAACATAATGTAAAGTTTGATAATAATATAATTCACTTTGATTAATTTTGCAATAAATCACATAATACTACTTTTGAATAAATCTATCTTTTTTCATCAACTTTTTTAGAATGTAAAAACTTGACAATCTGTTTTTATAAAATTTTAACAAACAGTGTTAAAATTAACCGTTTTCAATTGAATAAGAAAAACGAGGATGTTAAATTTTAATAAACCGATTGTTAAATTATAATCAAAAATTCATACTATTTGATGAATAAACTACGAATTTTTGACGAATTACAAATGTAATACCAAATTGGTCAACTTTGTACTACAGATTTATCAATTTTTCTCTCAGTGAAGGTAGTAAACAATAACATTTCAGAGGTAACCATTACCACTTAATTTTCTCAGTAATATACTCATAAAATTAAACATAGAAATTTGCTGTTTATAACTTTAATCCAGCGACATTTAAACAAAATTCTGAAAACTACTATTTATAACAATTTAATTTAGTTTATAATAATAAGCATTATACAAAAAATAAGAGGAAATTTTAGTATGAAAAACTATATTTTTACAAAGAAAATCAGTAAATTTGATGTTTTTACTTTAATGTCTACAAATTAATGTTATAAACAGCAAGTTTTTATGTTTAATTTTTCTGTGTGTGTTGGAAGAATATTCGTTATGAATACAATTCTATCCTGCAATCATTATACAATATAGTAAATGTTACTCTAATATGTATATTGTCATTGTATATTGTTTTTTCATTAAGAATTTTCATCAAACGATATATTAGATTCAAATGCAACGTAGATTCAAGTGAATTTCGTTATAAACGTTAGACAATGTCAATATTCACTATTTAGTAATCGTAATACTTTAATACTAATAATAATTATACTAATAATAATATTGTAATAACGATATTGTAATAATAATACACTGGAATAAAATTATGAAAGCATCTTAATATAAGACGTCGGAGTATTAAGCTAGGCGCACAAGTGCCTCGAATTAAAGCCGTTCAAACGGTACTGATTAGTCAAATCGGAGATTAAAAATATAAAATTAAAATTGATTTACTATTTTACTCTGTTATTACGCGTATTTCTGTCAAACATAACACTATTAAGAAATAATCATTATTCGACATCATTAATATTAAAATTAATAATGAAATTTGAATATGAATTGATTGTAAATGCAGCGTTGCCACGGAAAGGTGATAAATTGTAACTTTTATAAAACGATAATTCTTCAGTCTATGTTTTTGAAAAATTTTAAATTCTAAACATACAATCGAATGGTATTTTGAGTCTTTTATTTACTTAACACATTTCCTAACGTTTCATCGGACTAATTTGCAATCTCTTCAGAATGAGTGCGTATGATTTATTTACTGTTTTTTTTTGTAGAGTACACTCAGAAAAATTAAACGTAGAAAATTGCTGTTTATAATACTAATTTGGAGACATTAAAATAAAAACCTAAAAATTACTGTTTTTCCTTGTAGAAATACAGTTTTTCATGCCAAATTGTCCTTCTATTTTTTAGTATAATGCTATTATAAACAGTACTTTTTAGGATTGTGTTTTAATGTCGCCAAATTAGTGTTTTAAACAGCACTTTTCTAAGTTTAATTATTCTGTGTGTAAGGAAAACAAACACCATTGAATCTACATACACTGAGAGAAATAAATGACGAAAAAATACTATGTATATTATTAATTGTGAACCATAACAGAAAAAGCATAATATTTACTATTTTTAAAAGTAATATATTATGATAAAGTATATGTAGAAAAAAGTTAAATTAAACATTACTATAAGTCTGGAATTCCAAGGACATCAAAACAAAAACAATGCAAAATTACTATACTATACTAAAGTAACTCGTATAGTATCATACAATACTTTTTACTATAAGATATTGTAAAAATTGTTATAAAATTTTTGCACCGTACAATATCATATAAGAAAATTTGCTACAAAAAAGGTATAGTAATTTCCATAACATTAACTGAAATATCCTCAGAATACTAGAAGTATAGCAATTTACTCTATAACGTTTTTCCACGTGTAGTATTTTTGTATGTAAAAAACTTATTTTTTTCTTATGAAAAAAGTGAATATTATTTTTTTTTCTCTCATAATTCCAAATTAAGGATATAAATAGTAATTTTTCTTAATCGTAAAAAATATTTCTCTGAGTGTAAATTATATCATATGAAAACAATATGAAACTAATAATATCTTATTTCTACGTACAGACATTAAGAAAATATCACTGAGTTAATTATTTCTTAAAGTGGATAACCATATTATTAAAATAACAGAAATCTATTTTCAGTTTAGTGTGTGTGCAAATTTAAGTTTAGGATACCACTGAATCAACAAGAATAAGCCTATTAAAATGCAGTTTGCTACCCTGCGCGTCTGCGCGATGAATGCGACGATGCAAGTGATCTAACCTAAAAAAATTGAAGAAAGTGTCAATGTGGAATTAACATTGACTCGTTGTCTTAACAACATTTTCGCATTATATTTATATTCAGATATATTGGTCCATTATTAAACCGCAATGTGCTACCCTGCGCGTTTGCGTGATTTAGGTTAAGTGCCCTAACCTAAATCATTTGAATATTTGAAAGTTCAAGCATTCATTGTCGCATACAGGTGCTTATCGGTAATATTATTAATTATTAACAGTTGGTTTTGCAGATTTATAAACCAACCATTTTTGTACTTAATAATTTTTAACGTTTAACTGAACAATATATATATATATATACTGTAACTAATAAATCACTATTAATAGATTTTATAAGGATTCAATGTACATTTAATAATTGACTCAGTGTGATACCAACAATTTCGCGTTAAAATTAATTCCAGAATTGTTCCAAAATATACAATTTGTTCGAAATTGTTGATTTAGTAATAAGTGATTTTTGATAAAATGAATTGTATTTCTAGCAATAGTGTATATATTTATATCATCAATCTAAATATCTAATAGTGCTCATAATGACACCTCTATTTGGCAACATGGTGAATTGATCCCGATAAGCACCACTTTATACAAGAAGTGATGCCTAACAGTAGTTTCGTTAAGCACCCATCAAAGAAACATCGACGATGCTTCTAAGAACGGGCCCACAAACTACGATCCTGGGGCCCACTGGTCTCGTATGATAATTTATTGTTTAGAATTTTGGAGGGGGTTTAGGGTCAAAACCCCCTGTATAATTTATCCAGGGGGGGGCATAGGCCCCCTGAGGCCTATTTTTGCCGAATTTATGCATAAATTATGTTCGCGAAGTGCTGTAGTTAGACCGCCTTAATATGGGGGTGGAAGGTTCTCATTGAGCACAGTGTGCCATGTTTGTATATTTTTGTTTATCGCAGGGTTTGGGGACAAGTGACCACCTTAAATCCCATTCATGCAATGATATATAAAATCGAAATGGTTTGTTCGGGGTATGTCCACAAACAGTTTAATCAGTTTAACGCAGGGTTTGGGGATAAACCCTAGGATTCGTGTTTTTGGTTTGGCTAGATATTTTAAGACGGGGGGGGGGGCGTAGCCTTTCCGCATCGCTTTGTGAGGGTAGCTGAATGCCGCCCGATGTGCTTTGAAATTTTATAAAAAAATTTTTTTTCAGGGCTGTAGTTAAGGGCCAAAATAGGGTGTGTCCACAAACCCTGCGTTAGACAAATATATATATATATATATATATATATATATATAGATTGCCTTTGCAGGAGTGAGTGACAAAATACATTATAAAATGTGTAACGCTGTCAACTATAATTATATTCATTATAAATATAGATATACGTTATAGGGATCTGTAGTATGATAGTTATGTATTTTGTCACTCACCCACGCACATATATATATGTCACCGTAGATGTAAATGAATGGGATCCACTTTCAGGCGCTCCAACTACGGGATTCCGTACACAAAATAGTGCGAAAATTTATTGTTGAGGTAACCTCTTGGTACGGAATGCGGGAGGCTTCACCTCTCTTTAAAATTCTAACAAAACTAACATACGAGAACTATAAGGTACTAACTTACGTTTAGGGATGCCTAGTGATGTAGTTATGCGTTAAAGGAATGCATTCTAAACCGGTGGTTTCTACGTAGTAGATGGATGTACGTTATCAAAAATATAAATCCTAGTATGAAATCGAGCTCTTGGATACCCTTTACTCTGCTGCCATATTTCATAGTATTTAAAATAACTAGAGTCAGCATTTATATGGGTGTGTGTCAAATTCCATACTTTGCAAATTCTATACCAATGCCAGTAACCTAAACTCAGAACAATTAAACTTATAAAATTACTGGGAATTAATACTCATTAACAACATTAAAGTAAAAATCTAAAAAAAGTAATTCATTTTTTTTTACTGTAAAAACACGTTTTTACACAGAAATTTCCTCCTTTTCTTAATATAACACAATTAAAAACAGTCGTTTTAATTTAATAAGTATATTTTAATGTCGTTAAATTAATATTAGACAGAAAAAAAAAGATTGTTTAAAACAGACACACTTCGTTCGTCAATTAGATATTGCGTATTATAACTAATATAACATGTAATTCAAACAAACTTATCCTCTAGAATAAACAAACAATGTAATTAGGATGACACTATTTTTGATAGAAAAATTTTTCAAAAGTTCAGAATTTATATTCAGTTTTGAATTTTACTTAAAATAAATATTTATAATACACAGTGATCAGATTTAGGCTGAATAATTTTTGTCACATTAATTTTATTCTTTAGTAATTACTGTAATCACAATTCCAGTTTTATTTATTATATATCACACTTTGAGGTTAGGATTGTAAAACGAGTACATTGTCAAGATTAGACAAGGAAAGAAGAGAAATAGTCGTAATTATGATTATATCAGTCGATTTATATTTCACAAACATTTTGTCAACTATACTTATTGTGCGTCTTTATATCACCTCTATGTTTGTCTGGATTTGTCAAATTTCGTTATTTTCAGAAAAACTTTTCTTCCGTGATATAAACAGCAATTTTCTAAGGTTCATTTTTCTGAGTGTATAACTATTGTGAATATAAATACGTATAACCATTCGAATTTACTAAATTAAATAAATTGTTCAACTGTAATTGTGACAGTAAACTATTGATCCAGTATAAATAAAATATTTGTTATATTGTAAGCATGAATAAACTGTTCACCTAAATTAAATATATTTTTGTTTTCATTTGCTAACACGTAAAACATGTTGAAATCAAATTTTATACTTGATTCGCGTATTTTTTATATGTTTCCGTCGTAAAATATTGAAACTTAATATAACAATATGTTACTAATAATATTAATAGCGTTTGTAATTTTAACGCTTCGTGGCGACAGATAATTTGCTGCGACGATATATCGCTTAGGACCACCCATAAAACAACTAACCTAAATGTGTATTGGAGTACGAATGTGACACAGTCGGAGATATTAGAAGTGCAATAACATGTTTAGAAATCGCTTATGGATGACGTAACGTATAAATAAAGTGCCAATGGGATTGAGTTTGCACCTTGTAACGTTGACTCGGGTAATATGGTTAGTTACGTTTGAATTAAGTCGCTGAATACTACTGAAAACTACTGAATTTGTATCGATCGGTATGCGATTGAAAGCTCGTTACTTGGTCAAAAAATGCTTGCGAGTAAAGTTCAGTTGACAATCGATAATCGTAGAAAGTCAAAAGCAAACGTTTCGGATGATACGAAAGAAGTTGAAGGGCGCCCATAATCGTCGGAATTTCAAGTTCATCCGAGAATTAAAGAAGGTTCGAAACTTTGCGCGTGAACTTATTAGTTAATGAAGAGGCATGAGCTTTAATAGGGAGTGTTAGACATTTTCTACTACACTCAGAAAAATTTCTATTAAAAATTACCGTGCCAAAACAGTACTTTGATGCGATGTTTGTCAACAAAGAATGATTACCAATAAGGTACAGAAAAATATAGGAAAATCGAAGTAATGTTTACGATTTTCAGGGGTAATTTTTACGCGTTGACAAACACCGCATCAGAATACGGTTTTGGCAGAGTAATTTTGAATAGAAAATCTTCTCAGGGTGTTATTAGTGTTTTTTCAATTCACGATCATTATATAAAATTCTTTAAATTTAGAGAGCATACTGTTTTGACAGATGATATAAGTTATTTTTGGTATTAGACCACGTTATCTCAACAGAAAAATGTGATAAAGGAAATTAATTACATCCGCGGGATTAATTGGTGATTTTTGTTTTGTTTACATAACCAATATACCAATTTATATATAATCATAGTATACCAATAACCACTACACTTTAAAATCTGACCTACAAAAATGTCTTATTTCAAGACATTATTATACAAAAGATAGTATAAGAGAGTGGCTTAGTATTAGATACTTCTTATGTCTTTTGCATGAAAATTTCTCGGTTTAAGACACTTGTTTTATAACTACGGTTATCAGCCCAAATAGAATCGAAACTTGGAGACAAGTGTGCAAATATAGTAATTTATATAACAGAAATAAATTAAATTCAATGAATATATCACTATTTTCGACTATTTTATATGATAAAATTCACTATATTTAATAATAATAATAATAACTATAATAATAATAATATTTGCACACTTGTCCCCAAGTTATTATAAAAATAGTAACTTTTATTATACTTTTTTTTCTCAGTGTATTAAAGCATCAAAAATGGTTTCAAATTTTATTTTTATTATTACACAACTACTATATTTTATATTCAAGGCAGATACATGCAAAAACCTATTTCTTCATTGAATAAACAATATTTTTTGTATTTCGTTATGTTGTTATGCATGGTCAGTGTTACCAACCTCATTTTATAGTAAACTGTTTCAATCATTGTGTCTCTTATACCCATTATTTATACATCAGTCGCAACTGCTGTTTGGTAAATACTTCCACGTTGGTTAGGAAAGTTATATCTGTGGTCTCAGTTTGCAATAAAATTTACAGTTATTATTGTTAGTTTACGTTACAACAAAAATGATTGCGAAACTCATCAAGAATAAATGTCACTCGATGGTGTGATATATGTGTTTGGTAATAAATTTGTCTCAGCAACATTTTAATGGATAAGTTACAAAATACTATTATACACTGAGAGAAATAAATGACGAAAAATTACTATTTATATCATTAATTTGGAACCATAAGAGAAAAAGCATAATATCTACTATTTTTAAAAGTAATATATTATGATAAAGTAGTATTTTTCTACTTAAAAAACTTACTTTTTTCTTTTAAAAACAGTAAATATTATGCTTTTTCTCTCATGCTTCCAAATTAATGATATAAATAGTAATTTTTCGTCATTTATTTCTCTCAGAGTAACTAATATAAGTACCCGATGTTATATTTTTAATGTTTAAGCTATCCAATTATTTATTATTATTCTTACTTTATAGCAACTGTAAGAAAAGTATCTATTTTCCGCCCTGTTTGATAAACGTTAATCTAATCACTTTGTGCCAACCATGAAATTATAACTCCTCTTGCGCTTTTTGCGACAAAATATTATTCAGAAGATGAAAAGCAGCTGACGATCTTCAGACGAGGGTGACTTCCAGCCCGAGGCTAAATATATAATTTATTTCTACCCTTGTTGGGTAATACAATATTAATATAATACTTTGTCGTAGATTTTGTAATAACGGTTTCTCGATACCGAATTCAAGAATTCGGTATATTTGTCATTAATTACGATACAATATGTATATGCATTTGCACATCTCTAAATATTCCATGCTTTTATAACATGTAATTGGGTATTGAATACGAATTAATTAACATTTTTTAATAATTGTAATAACTTATTATGTATTACGTGAAATGAATTTATCGTATGATTTAGCTTATTTGATAATTTACAATTATGATTATAATGTATTGATTAATTTTACAGGAATTAATATAGAATTTTAGTCCCGAGTAATTAATTAATGAATGGCGTTCGCTTCTTTCACAGCGTTATTAATAAATAAACTGGCATTGTTAAATAAAACGAAAAGTAATATTAATTAACGTAATGAAATAAAAAAAAAATCTCATTTTATTTGATCAACTATCTATTTTTTCTCGGACTTTAATAAATAAAACTCCTGCATAAACATCATTCAGATTAATTAGTATTCAAATAAAATATACCTAACGCGCAAATAATTTTTCGTCCGGTGCATTACTTTGAATTATGGAAATCCTATGTTTCAGTTTTTCAAAATATATAGAACGTGTATTACAATTTATTAACAATTAATTTAATTAATAGAGTTAATAATAGAATTCTTTTACCATTAACATTTACAATCATGTACATCAAAGAAAGAAGGCTGATTTTTTAATTTATTTAATGTTAAGAAAATCAATTTAACATAATAATAAAAAGGTAAATAGAAAAATCATTTTCAAAGTGATAAAAAAACGAGTTCCCTAATTAAGTTAAAAATTTCATTCGAAAATTTAAATTTATAATACAAAAACAATTTCCCATTATCAAAAAATGGTTGCAAATACTTACATTTTATAAAAAAGCAAATTTTAATACTGTAATAAAAGAAAACACTATTCCGTTATATTAGACTTGAAGAACTCCCTTAATACAAAAATAAAATTAATTTTTATAATGTGTAGTTTTAAGTTTCTTATTTGATATAGTAATTTTTCTTACAGAAATTGAAAAAAGAAAAACTGATAAGTTAATATTTTGTACTGTTTTTACCATTATATTAACACAGTATTCACTACAATAGTAATTTTTAACCGAATTATTTTCTTCGTGTAGTTAAATTTATGTTTCCATCTTTTGAGTATTCTTCAAAAATTATTAAAAATTGTAATTATAACAAATATAAAAAAGTAATGTGTACTCATGTATTTATTGCTAATTACCTATATATTACTTTTAAAAGTCGCTGCATATACCAGTTTATATATTGCAAAAGTTTAATCAAGATTCTGAAGAAAATATAGCGACTATTTCATGAGTTGTTCGCGAGTTACCATTATTAGTAACTAGTAAGTTCATGCGTTACACATTTAATGTTACATTCATAAGTTTATATCGTAAGAACTTCACAGTAGAACAAAATAAAACCTATAATAGTTACTGATATATAGTTAGATAATATTTCTACCTGGGTGGTCATGTATATATATATGATATATAAGTTCAAAATACGGAATAATTTACACGTATCAAGTAGAAATGATAAACGATAACAAATAAATGATAATTTTCATGTCATTATTAAATATGATCTCACTTCTCATAATCATATAACAATTTTTGCAATATGAATTTTTAATAAAATTAAATATATTTAACGTTAATTCAATTCAATAAAAATTATAAATAAATAATATGGATTATAATTTCGTTTCCTTCTATACTGAATTTATCATTTCTGTTTTGTATTTCTTCTTTCTTCCATTAATGCACTTGTGTATTCATTCATTTTATTCAAAATTTTCTTTACGGTTCGTATCATTTTTAACCCCAAAACATGTATTTTCGAATGCAAAGGTTATTGCTTTGGCACATAATGAAAAACCGGTAATAAATAAAAAATCAATCAATCAATTTTCTCATTTCTTTATATTAAATGATTTTGCATTTTCACCGCTCTTTTTTCAGCCTCAGCGAAATATTTGCCATTCCGAGCTGATATTTTTGAACGCGCGAAATCTATTATTCCAACCATCCTCCCTTTCCTCTTATTTTGCAAAAAAATGGATTGACTAAAACTCCTCGTTTTTTTTTTTTTTTATTATTTTTATTTAATATTCGGACATTAAAAACGAATAACGCGTTTGGTAATACGGATTCGGTTGCTTGTTATGGGCCATCAATATGAAGTAACCATTCAAGTTGCATTACCCGAGTCACATTGCGAACCATCTGCTTATGACACACGGATACGGATATCGTAAAAAAGGAGATAAACCGCGCGGCGCTTGGCCAGTTGACCCGCGCAGATGCGAAATGTAAAACGCAATTTTTGCGAGAAACGTTTCCGTCCTCACTGTCGTGTCCGCCGAATAACGCGCGCTACGATACCGAGATCCAATTAATGTAATGCAATATTTCAGCGACAATTTGCGACGCCGCAGCGAGACACTCCCCGGCTAAGCGCTGTCTGTTTGTTTTCGTTACTCCCGTGACATGTTTATTTTACAGTTAGGTCAAGTGAAGTTAAAGAAATGTCACTGTAACTGGAATGCGATACACCAAAGAGATTGTTAGTTCAGATTCCACGGGCGTTTGAGTCGAGCTCGTCGCTTAAAACTGCACAAAACGGTCGGAGCCTCGAATGAATATTTAAGCCTCGCGTGGTTTCATAGCGCTTGACTTACAGTCGTTTTCGACGTACGAAACTCAGACGTTTGACATGTCTGGTTAAATCTTTTCTAATTTCTAAATTTAGATTGGACGTAAATTTAAAAAAATCGGATCAAACGCGATTTTAAATCATAACCATGATTAACGTATACAAATTATATATATATAAACTAATGTATATTTTATACAATTCTTTAATTTAACTTTTTAATACATTATTAGATATGCAATTTTGAATGATCATTTAAATGTCAATGTATTGATAATATTGATAACTATACTTTAATAGCACGAAATACGTACGTGTATATCAGGTTTCAGGTATACACACACACACACACAATTATTATTCAACGTTTGTGACGAGATGTCAAGGATTCGATTCTTTCCTATGGATACCAAAATTACCAATTCACTGGTTATGTTGCCGAGTATATATTTTTATGTTTATTTAAATTTATTTACAGTAGGAGATAAACCTCTCGCGGACTAATAGCTATTTATTTATATTTTGGTGTATTACACCATGTCTTACAGTAATTCACATACACGCAGTAACATGTTGCATTAAAAATTATTGAAAGTTCAGTAAATATTAGTAAAAACACGGTAACTTACGGACAAAACAAAAATTCAGTCAAAAAGTATCGAACTTTTACTGTAAATATTGATGAAATTTCAGTATATATTTACAAGCATTCATCAATGTTTACAGAAAAGTTCGGTAATTTCTAACTGAAATTTTGTTTTGTCCGCGTGTTTTTAATAATATTTAATGAAATTTCAGTATTTTTAATGCACCATTTTTCTGCGTGTATAGTATTACATATCTCCCTATATGACATATATTACATAAAACATAAAAACTCGAATATGTCGAGAACTGTAAATGTTTCGAAGAATAATTCTTTCAGATTCGGAAATTACGTAAATTTATATGTATTATATCCATGTGAATATGGGGGGTCTAATTAAAAAATATCAAAATTTACTATATATTTCTCTGTATATATCTATAAAAGTATGCTGTTTGAAATAGTACGTAAAAAACCAGAATGATATACGCCATATTTTGTGTATTACAAATAGACAAGATCCAATAAGAGTTATAAAACCTCGTATTGATTATATTTTTCCAATATATTAATGGTGATATGAATATATTGATCCTATATATTGGAAATATGTTGGTCTTATATCATAAAAATATTAATAATATATCAGCTATATAAATAAACCATATATATTATTACTTTATATGACAATACATCAGCATGTATACGATAAATGGATTTAGTCTGAAAATGAATAAAATATATAAACTAAAATCATATTAACAAGCTGCGTTTCCAAAGCTTCGTCAATATATGAAAAATAAATATCTCTCTTTTTTTGCTAACGCATATTTTGATTTTATCTGTATACATGTACATTGATAAAAAAATTGTACTTAAAAAAATAAGCGCTTCAAGTAGAAACTGTCTTTCATGTCAATGTATTCGTCTTTTATTTCCACTATAAAATACCATTAACATGCAAACGAACTGTACTTTACTAGCTCTACCTAAAATATAACTTGCATAAGCTAATAAATTATGCCAACGATATCCATTTCACTTTTTTATTTGAACAGCTTTTCGCTCAGGACATCGTACATTTCACCAAAATCGTATCATTTGCATCAATTCAATTTCAGTTACAATAATAAGTTTTATCTCAAGAGGGTGCCACGCCATGGAGAAAGAAAGGTCACTTTAATCTTATATATATACATAAAAAATATATATTTATATTACATGCTCTGATATACGTGAGAGAATACCGTATACTTAAAGGTCTAAATGTAGAACTGATGGTTAATATTGTCCTTTGGAATCCTTCAAAAGGGGAACTTGGCAACCCTAACTGACCTTTGCCCTAAGCAATCTCGCAAAACAAAACTTTTTTGGCTACTTGCAGTCTCTGTATTTTATGGTATTATATAAACTGTCTTCAAATTCGCCATTAAATGTGTCAAATTTAACATTTAATGAACGAAACGTACGATGTATTTCTGAGCTTAAATGTAATTTAGTTGTTTATACACGTAGAAAAAAGTTACGTTATAAAATAACATATTTATAGTTTTATAGAGATATCATGATTAGACTTATAGAAATTACTACACTGAGAGAAATTTGGTAGTAAAAATTAGCATGAATCATGGTAATTGAGCATTACGACTGAAAAATGATAATTTTTAACATGTTTTGTGTTAAAATTTTGGAGAAAATATGTTAAAAATTTTACATATAACACAAAAAGTGTTAAAAAATCGCACAAAAAATGTTAAAAATTAACACGAAACATGTTAAAAATTATCATTTTCAGTCGTAATGCTCAATTACCATGATTCATGCTAATTTTTACTACCAAATTTCTCTCAGTGTATACTTTATAGAAATTTCCTTAGTAATTTGATTAATATATTAATCATATATTGTCAATATATTGATAATATATTACTAATATACACTGAAAAAATAATCTCACAAATTTTACCAAACTAAATAGTAACAGTAGGAAAAGTGAGCAAAAATGTAAATAAATATTAGACAATATCATTGTTTTTATCCTTTGTTTGGTAATATTTGACATATTTTAAGAAGTTTCTAATCATAATTTATCATATTAGTTACATTTTTGCCCATTTTTCCTACTATGGTTATCTAATTTGGTAAATTTTATAAACTTATTTATTTCAGTGTATGAATGATGCGTTGAAAATATATGATCCATATATTAATCAAATTATTAAGGTTGTCATATATAAAATATATAGCTAGTTTGTCTAGAAGATATTGTATTGTATAGAAGATGTGTAATAATTTTTGAAATATTTGTTTATCTCTGAAATACCATAAAGTATATAGTCATTTTTAATAGAATATTTTTCCGTGTAAATAATATATTTAAGTATACATTTTCAAAAAATACCAACTATTTATAACTTGAAGCCAATTAAATATTTATTCGGTCGATTTTACAAATATGATTTTGTATTTTAATTTTGATTATAAGAACGACGTTTAAAATACGATTTATCTGAAATAATGACTGAATCAACAAGATAAATATAACTGACGATATGTGATAATAAATTCATCAAATAAACGATTTTTTAAATATTAAACTACTAATGATAATTGACATTATATGTATTAAATTAATTTTCTGGTATATCTAAAAATAAAAAAGTCTAAATCAAGAAGCTAAATTAATATATCTCGTGCTCTTAATTAAGACAATGAGTTCCGAAGTAAATGATATCGAAACTTTATTTATAACCTTACTTTTTACAATTTCTTGAACTTTAATTTCTATTTGACTTATTGGAAAACCTTATTGTCAACATATGACAATCATATCATTTGTTCGTATTTCGTTGCAATTTATTATCAGAAAATGGAAGGATTGTCTAAATCAGGCACGCTTTGTCTTCTGTGATAATACATACGCATGCGCGGAGTATCCCCGAAAAAAAGTGATTTTGTTTTTACAAGGCGCGTGTATACTTTATCCGCATTGCTCGTTAACAGATGGCGTGTGTACCTCAATGAAATGTACCCGGGCTATAAAATGTGTCTGGTAACTCGATAGCAAGTATTTGCCAGAGATAACGTGCAAACCGTTAAGTAATCTTAGTAGACAATTGGATTATGTATTCAAATTGACTCCGGCGTTATTATCGACGACTTTGATTTTGTATTATTTACGCGCTTGGAATATATAATCGAATAAGTTTATTGCATTACAAGTCAGAAGTTCGTCGTTTTGCTCGGTCACTGAAATAATATCTTCGCGCTAGTTCACCATAAAACTATAAATTTATATATATATATATATATATGTATCAATTTATGTATTATATTTGAGTAATAACTTTGTCGCGTAAGACAAATTGTAAAAAGAAATTTTAATTAATTAAATGTTCTGAAAAAATTATTAATTATAACGTGTACCTCTTATACAAAAATAAAAAGATTCAATTTTCAGACTCAAGGTTCAGAATTATCGAATTGCGCAGATAAAAATTTGCTGAATTTTGAGTATAATTTACTCAATAAAAACCGAAATATTATTATTTCTGACATCATTGCTTTTCTAAATAGTTTGCGAAATTTGATAATACACGTTTCAGAAGTTTTTAAACATAATTTATCATATTTTTCTATACTTTTGTATATTTCTCCTACTATTTCTTTTGGTATAATAAGTTTCTGATTCCAGAATTTTATCATATTAAATCATGTTACGATTTTAAATATTCGACTGAATTGTTTTTTGGAATTTTGGAATCTTAATCATGCAGTTTCAGTTCGATAATTATAGTCATTGTGTTTATTTGACTCAGGTTGGGAAAAATTTAAACATTGTTGTTGCAAATTGCAGTGTCTGTGAACTGAACTAAATACCTAAAAGTGACGGGTAGTAATATAAAACGCGCCAATTATTTGAAATAATCTATCGAATTATGTTGATGTAGTTGCATCACTTGCGTGATATTATTTAAATGATATACGTGAAGATAAACGACAAACCTATTTTTATTGACATAATAATTGCAGTTCGTAACGGTACTCAGGATATAACGGGAGGAACTGAAATGCTATGTTTGAAAAAATTGTTTAAATTGTTAAGGATGCATTTACTTTTACAGAGAAAACAATAAAATATTTTGTCGTCGTGAAATGACTATTTCGTTGATTATAATGCTGTTCGGCAAGCTCGCAAAAACATATTATTTAATATCAAAATGCTTAACTGCTTTAACTCGTGCTTTGCTCTGAGATTACAAAAAAACCAATTTAATTACCCTTTTCTGCTCAAATTAAATTAAATGCTTGATTTGATGACATTTGAATCTACATTGTTTGTAGCAAAAGCGCAAAATTGTATTATTACAATTTTCTATATTTTTGTATATAATTAAAATCAAATAAACGTATAAAGATTGGATAGTTTACTGTCATATAAGCATTTTATCATATTTCAAGGGGTATGTCTTTAAATATTTTAAAATGTGTGTGCAAAGCACCATTAATAGGTAAATTGTACATTAGAATTAATCATTTTTTAACTTTCAATTGAGATTATGATATTGTTTAACAATAACAAGTTTTTACCTTTGATGAGCAAATGAACACTTGCTGAAAATAGTGAAAAAGAGTATTGATCAAAGGCATCATAAACATTTAAATATATTCAATGAACGAATAAACAGTTTTGTAAAAAAACTATAACCAATTTATGTAAAAATATTTAATGAAATAAATTGAAAAACTTATTTTTATGCGTATTTTATTTTATATATAAATTTACAAATAACGCTTCGTTTCAGAATTAATCCCCTTATCAATAGAACTATTTCTGAGAAATCATTTTCATTATAATTTCGATTGAATGATGCGCAAAATATCAAAATCAATATATATTTTTTTATTCTTTTTCCAGAAGGCATTAAGTTATGTATTTGTAAATGAAATATGTTATATATTTTTTATTTATTAAAATTAAAACTAATATTAGCCATATTTTATAATATATTATTTTGATTGATTGATTCATTTGATTAATGCAATGTCACTATATTTATTTTCGATCAATTTATAAATAGCACCAAGTAATATTTAAGTTATATAAATTTTTATATAGTTTTATAACGCAGTGACTTATTTATTTTTAAGTAAAATAAATATTATTAGGGATGATGGGAAACTGATATTGTATAATTTTATTAGCTGATTAAGTTTAGTAATATTAATGATTAAAATAAGTTACGATATTAACGTAAACGTCCAGTTCTGTTACAATATCATTTTCGTTGAAAAAAAATAAAACTTAAAACAGCAACTAAAATCTTAGTAAATTTTATGCACATTCCGTAGACAACGTCAACATTTATCTCACATCTTTAATAATGACAATAAAAGTGTAGTAAAAACAAATATAACGTAAGAATTCGCGCTATAAAGGATTAGTACTATTTCAGCGTGTATACAGCCGCATTTTACTTAATTTATTGACGAGTTTATTGATACCTTTTTTTTCAGTGTAAATAACTTCCAGCGAAATGCAATCAAAAATCATAAGATATGTACCATTGCCTTCAAATGCACGTTTCCATGCAAATTACGAATTACGAAGTTTAAAATTTCTTAAGTTGTTCTCCAACTTGCGCATCAACGATCTTGTATAAAACTTTACTGCGGCACTCGTACGAAAACGGCTTAACGCACAGCATACATTCAAAATTTCGTCTAATCTAGAACGGTAATTTTTGCGATTCGCCGACTACGTAAACGCCGTCAAACAAGAAATAATAATAAATCCAATTTCACTCTGACGTATGTTCGGGTATTAAAAAAAGGGAGCCTGTTAATCCGATCCAATTTTTTGTTTGCTCTTACATATGGTTCACAAGGGAAAGTTAATTACCCATCATCGGAATTACTTCTTGTACACATAATCTATTTAACCGTTAAGTTGAATGGCTGCAGAATTATATATAGGTTTATGTTGCAGAAAGTAGTATTGTTGGTCGAAAAAATATTTATAAAAAATAAACCGTTAATATCAATTGTGTAATAGATAAAATATGAATATAACAGTGCTACTAAATGATTAATCCTATTTAACTCTGTTTAAAAATTCTGATTCGCTTTTAAGTAAATCGGAAGCATTTTATGACGTATCCCATGTAGAAATTGCCGGAGTTGACAATACGGTCCAATACTGGCGCCGTATTGGCAACCGAAATATGACAAACCAGATAAAGGCCGATACTGGATAGTCTATGGCTAACGACATAATCAGTGGTTATTCTACGAACAATGACACTATGGTTGGTTTATACAGCCAAGACCGTAACAGTAATGTGCCCGTGTTGGT